>PVIH01001437.1:0-21123 GCA_004025045.1 Sigmodon hispidus
CCACTCACCTCATCACAGTGCCCCCTGACCCCCCCACGCCCTCACAGTGATTCCTTCACATCCCACTCATAACACAGTGATTCCTGTTCAGTCCCACCCACACAATAGTGCTCCTTGCCTCTGCTGCCTACTTATTTCATCTCTCTTGGATGATGAATATCTTGGTGTATGTTTGCTTATAGCTGTTGCAGTGTATTGTTCTAGACTTCAAATGACCTATTAAAGATTTGACAAGTTACTAAATGTCCATAAAGTTTGTCTAAAAATGCATAAATGGTGCCATGCCACACAGATTGCTCACAAAACCAATGAGACCTTCTCCTTGCTCAGTAACACCACATCAGGAGCTGGAAAACATCTATGACTGGAATGTTCACACTGCAGAAACTAGACATGCTCTAAGAGCCCACAGGAGCCGGCATTAAACAGTGCATGCATGCTGCTCTGAAGACAGAGGTAGATAAACAACAGATTCAGGATTCAACATCCCAGGATGTGTCCCAAGCTGTGCTATGACTTACTAACAAGGACTGTGAGAGGTTCTGGCTCCTGTCCCCTACTTTTTTCTGGAGACTGGACGTGGGAACCAGTGACAATTTATCTGATTCTTATGGATTTTTATTCAGAGACAATAAAATCAGCTCTGACAGGTGCATGATACAGAGGAAAAAAAAATCTCCTTTTTTATTTTAAAAAGAAATAAACATGAAACAAGAGGCATATACCCAAGGCCTTTCCTCTTTTGTGTTGATATAAAAATGAGAGGACTAAAGACCAACAGACGCTTTCAGACCAGGATTTCTGGAGGATGCTACTCTAGTGGGTAGATTCTCTTCTCTTTTGATTTGTGTGTGTACGACAAAGAGTAAGGAAGAGAAACACAGAGATTGTCTTAAGAGATTCGTGTTTTCCCCATTGGAGTCCCCCAGCAGCATCTCACATCAGAAAGGTCTTAGGACTCTTGTCAAGGTCTTTTGGGTCTTGTCCAAAGTCTTAAAAATAACTACCAGGGAAAGTCTTGTTTTCACAATACATGCAGTGTCTCTGCAGTTATAACAAAAAAAAAAACAACAGAAAAAGGGGATGGATGCTTTCTGGGATTGTGTGCTTGGGAGGCAGCTGCTGGGTCTCAGCAACAATGGCAACTTCTGTCTAGAGTTTTTATAATGTTTCTCCAGCCATGTGCTACTGCTTCTAACCCCACAGAGCTGGGATGCAGGACACTGCCAACATGTGCAGATAATGACTGCACAGAACACAAGGAAAGGGTGTCCCAGCCACTGGTCCCAACCAATAAACAGATGCAGTGATTTGATGATTCTCACAAGGTGAAAAAATACTATCAATGTGGCATACATGGTTCAAACTGGTCCTTACAGGAGTGATGAGTCAGTAGTCTCCAGAGAAACACTGGGATTTAGACATCTTTACCGGCATTGCCAGGTGTCTCCATGGAGACCTTGACTTAGCAATTTCCACTGAAGCTACAAATTAGATACACTCACAGAAATAATAATGCAGTCCTCAGAAGCCAGGCATTCTTACAGTCAGATAGTCCCAGACACTATGATAAATAATCTCTTCATCTTTCTTTAAAGCTCATTTGATAATTTTATAGAGAAAAGATTTATATTTTATATTGAACTTTAATCTATAAAAATTAGCAAAAATATTAGGCTTAAATAAAAATAGCTGCTTCATGTAAAAATATCATTTAAGATGTATTTATTCTTGTTTTCTGTTATAGAAAGCAGTATTTATCTAGTATATTGTGAAAATTAAGGGAATAATCAATCTCCATCTACTATTATGAGGAATGTCCCGATAGCTAACCAACATTTCTATAGCAACATTTATTTGTCAATGTGTTTCTACTTCTGAGAAATATATGCAAAGTTTCAAATTTTATAACATTTTTAGAAATTGAAATTTTCTTTCATATTTGTGCATAAGTAGAATCTAAATATTTATTTTATTTTTAACTATATGTACATATTGTGGGTATGCACACATGAGTGCAAGTGCCCACGTAGGCCAAAAGAGGGCACAGGGTACTGTGGAGATGGAGCATCATGGTGTAAGATGCTCTGTGTCGGTGCTGGGAACCTGACTTAGGCCTTCTGCAGAAGCAATGCAGAGGGTCCTATCTCTTCACCTTTTACAGAAGTGAACCTTTGACAATCTCACATTCTGTGAGGTTTTCTCCGTGCAACCTCAGAACCACTCAGGTGTTTTTGAGCATTCATTACAAATGAACTGTCCATTTCCTCATTTTGCAAAAGTTGTTCCCCATAGTCTACAGAACACTTGTTTGACGTAACATAAAATGTATACCACTTATGCCATTAAGACTTTATGTTGCACATTGTCTGCTGTTTCTACCAGTTTTGCTGGGTGTTGAAAGGCTGACATTGCATATATGGGTATGAGGTCAAACTTCTTTCTTGTTCCCTTCATCACTGTTCAGGTCCTTCATACTCATCTGCTAGTTATACCAGAAACATGATGAACCCGCTAACTTAACTGTAGAAACAAGCCCTGTCCTTACAAAGGCTCTCTGAAGACTATGCTTCTCTAGCTACAGCATTATTAACTTTTCGTGGCAAACACTAATTGCACAATCTTAGTGTGCTATTAACACCGTGCAATGACAGAAATGATTGCACAGTTTCCCCAATTCACATCACTCCTGCACACAAGGAGAATTGCACAAATGTGAGCCCAAAGGAAGAGAAAAGAAGATACAAGTGTGTCCTTCCATCTAGCCAGTACCGATATTGATCTGTTTTTTTTGGAATGAGCTTCTTGAGGTTTACAACCAGCATCACCTTTTCTGTGGACAGAGCAAAACTAAAGATTAATTATTGCTCACTTCTTGACCCGAGTTTCAACAGTTGACTAGTTAATTAAATATAGTAATGGAATCACAAATTAGTTCTTCCTTCATAAGTCTGCACTTATAACCCATTTTTCAATGCAAGAAACATCCACTGTTATATTACACAAGTACAGCATTGCACTCACTTCATGACAGATCATAAGTTATTTGACCCATTGAGAGGGGAGATCATCAATTTTCAGTTTCGTGCCTGGTTTCCTGGATGAACTCTAAAGTTTAATACATAGTTTGGGGCCCTCATCATTCATCTACTCAGGGGATGAAATGCCAACTCTCCAAGAACTGGGACCTGAATCAGGAGGAGCCTACTCATTGATGCTTGCCCAGAAAGTGTGGACTATGGCTGCTTCTCAGTAGGCTCTGGTGAAGGCTTCTTAGTTTGTGAAGTAATGTCATCTCCATCAAACAGATACTGGACACTAGGTGTTAGTGCATTATGTGAATTATTAACGTTTAAAAGGGTACCGTTGACAGAAAAATTCTGGCCGGATTTCTTTTGACTCACATACAGAGCATGAAACACTGGAAAGCAATTTTTCTGATAAATGACATCTCCAGAACCATTATTATCTTTTAAGTTCAATAGTGCAGCAAGAAAGGGGCAGAACTGTGGGCAGGAGCAGCAGGGAAGGGTCTGTAAGCAGCGGGACAAGGCAGAGGGACACAGGGTGTGAGCACCATGGCACAGTGGAGAGACACAGGGTGTGAGCAGCAGGGTAAGGCAGGGAGGCACAGGATGTGGGTATCAGGCACAGAAGAGAGGCACGGAGCTTAGGTAGAGGCAGCAGACTCAGCGTGGCTGAACTCACTAGCCATCTGAAATCTCTTCAGGAACGTACATGTCCTTTTTCTTATTCTGAGTGGTACATTCTTACAGATATCAGAGGAGAGATCCAAGTTTGGGACTCATGCCTGGCCTGGCACAAACACCTTTGTTTCAATAGAAGGCATGGGAGGTTTCAATCATTCCCCATATTGAGCTTGATATTCTAGTCATGGAGCTGAGCATGAAGGGTGGAGAAATTGTCTTTTAGTCATAGAAGCTGGTGAGGCAAGACTTCCACCTCAGTAGTGGCTCACCCTACCTCCTGACACTCCAGTTCTTAGACCCAGAAGACTGAGTTCCAAAGGCCTCTAGTCTCCTCATGCTCCTGACATCTCAGTCAGTGCAAGACTGAGCTCTGGTGATAAAGAGTCAGAATTTACTACCTCCACTTCACTGCCAGGACATTCCACTTTCCACTTCCCTCTCAATATGTTCTGGATTCGAACCCCCTTCCCCACCCACAAAAGACACCCATGACCTTTCTCCTGCCCATGAATGATCCTGCTCACCATAAATTCTTGCCAACTTTAACTTCAATTCCATTTCCCAAAGCGTCACCCTCCCTAGGGCTGTTCCTAATCTCTTGACTATGCGTTTCCTGTTTTCATTGTCTCCATCCCATGATTATTATTTTTTGAGGTCACACTTTATCTCCTCTCAGTGACACTCTGTAGTAATCTGCCTTTCTGGATTAAACTACTTTTTATACACAATAATATGTGGGGTTATAAATAAGATGTAGAGTTTATAAAGAAACTCCAAACTTGTTTCTAGTAACACAATTTGTAGCAATGAGAACTCTTGGGATGTAGTTGGGGTCCCATTCCATTTAATCCTCTCTCTCTTTATCAGAAGAAAATGTCAGTTTCGGATTTTAAATAGACCACTTAACTTCTCTCTCTCTCTCTCTCTCTCTCTCTCTCTCTCTCTCTCTCTCTCTCTCTCTCCTTCTCTTCATCTCTCTCTTTCTTTCTTCCTTTCTTTCCTGTCCAACACAATTTGTGACTTTCAGTTTTTTATTTAAAAGGTTTTTTTTTCAGTTTACATACTAACTACAATTCACCCCTGGTTTCCCCTCTCCCCACCCCCGTCCACTCCTCAGAGAAGAGGCCTTTCATGGGGAGTCAACAAAGTCTGACATAGGAAGTTGAGGCAGGACCAAGCCCCTCCCCCTTGCATCAAGGTTGAGCAAAATATCCCTCTACAGAGAATGGGCTCGGAAAAGCCAGTTCATGCCCTAGGGATAAATCCTGGTCCCACTGCCAGAGGCCCCACAAATTGTCCAAACCACACAACTGTCAAACTCTTATCCACATTCAGAGGGCTTAGTTTGGTCCCATGCACCTTCTCCAGCTGTCAATCAGAGTCAGTGAGCTCCCAGTAGTGTGAGTCAGCTGTCTCTGTGGGCCTTCCTCTGTAATCAAATTGATGACCACCCTAATTGTCATCATAGAACCTTCATCCAGCAACTGATGGAAACAGATGCAGAGATTCACAGCTAAGCACTGGGCTGAGCTCCCAGTCCAGTTGACAAGAGAGAGGAGGGATTATCTGAGCAAAGGGGTCAAGATCATGATGGGGAAATCCACTTAACATTTCTGTAAGTGTATTTTAGGACAGCCAAACAGTCACACATATGACAGAGAAAGTGAGAAATAAAGGCCCCCAAAGCAGCTGAACTTTCTTGCCATTAAATCTTCCTCAAATTATTTATAAGAAGTCAGGCTGACCAATTTGTTCTCCAGAGTTTTTCATTATTAAACAATTAACTGAGTAACCTGTTCATTTTCCTTCTCTGTTGAGAAAGCAGAGGTCCTGTATTACAGTTTGCTACAATTGCTGATGCCATTCAAACTCGATTCTGACTTTACCACATGTCACTGCCCCTGTCATCCTGAGATGCCAGCTGTCCCCAGTAACACTGTCTTCAAATTGTCTCCTCTCCCTAGCCTCAGCAATCAAGTGCTCCCGCTGGGAAACTCTGGAGCCGTAGCTGGCAAACTCAATCTTGAGTTCTAAAAAAAGGTTTTGTGAGGAGCACTGGGATTACTGGCCATGGAGGTTAAAACAAGCCTGTGGCGATATCTATGCTCAGGCGGCCTGAACGGGAGAAGGGTAGAGCCAATAAGAAGGACTTACATTTGACCTACATCACAAATTTAGCTGGCATTGTTCTTAGGACAGGTGGTGTCTGGCAGTGTTCCTGTAACTGGTAAAAGTAAACACATACGTGCATGAACACTAATGTGCAGTTCCACTAAAGAAAAACTTCTTTGCATGCACCTGACATCTCTATAAATTTTTCTCTTATACATTCTGTAGGATATGCATCAAGGCTACTCAGCAAATAATTCAGTGCTTAGGGAAAGCCTTGAAGCATATCTAGTATTTCAGCAGAAATGACTGACCATGCAGACATTATTCCAAGTGTGTTTCATGAATTTTCCCCTGGGGAAACCTGAATTAATGCCCACTCTTCCCAGACAAGCAGAACAAAAGCCAAGCTTAGCACACTTGCTTACAGGCCATGGGTGAAAAGTTACTTACAGGAGAGTGGTTGATCCCAAAGTAAGCACCAGGAAGTCTCACCCAGCAAGGATGACTGTCATATAACTGAATATTTATTTATCTCTTCAGTTCCTTCTGCACACTCTGATCTCTAACACTTCTTACAACCATGAAATTAGGGCAAAATTACATACTGGAAAGTGCAAGATGATGTGGCTGGAGTCTAAGGTCAGGTACAAATCCTCCCAAGTGTTCCATCTATGAGGCAGCATCACCAGTAACAGGGAATTCTTGAGGGTCTCTTGTACAGGGTCATAGCTGCTCTAATGAAGACAGTGGCTATGATGCTTTGAGAGAAGCACTCTACAAACACACACACACACACACACACACACACACACACACACATCCTTCAAAAACTTAAAATACAATAAAGTAATAAACTCTCGAGTGTTGGCTTGATGCCAGCCACATAAAAGGAAAGAATACATATCACATTGTCTCTTGCAACTGGGTGAAGTTACTGAATACACCTCAGCCTGCAGAACAGAAAGGGATGAGGGGCTAAGAAAAGATGTAAAATGGTCTTCACTCTTTTTCTTCATCTAGAAAATCAAAATGCAAAGAGAGAACACATCCTGGTGACCATCATGGATCAGGAGAGGTCAGGTAGAGGCTATGGTCCAGCGTGGGTGTGGGTCACCACTCAAGCTCTAGGCTGTGCAGAACAGTTGAGAAAAGAAAGGCAAATGCTGGCAATACTCAAGCGAGCTTGATGGCTTGATCCTACGTCACCAAACCTATAATTAAAAGAAAGCAAATGAAGAGCCTTGAGCTCTGCTGTTGCCTGGGAGCTTCTTTTTCTATGCTCACCATATCCACCTGGTCAAAATAACATGGAAAACTACCACCTACCCGCATTACACTCTCACAGTGGGAAATTTGCTCACTGTGGTCCATGAGGCCATGAGGATTCAGAGCTGAGTTTTCCCATTGCTCACCCCAGGAGGAAGCAGAATGAGTTAGTGTGACCATGTTTGCCCCCCTAACACTCCTAAGAAGAGCTGAGAGATGATTCTCACAGGATCCAGGTCCCTTACATGTGGACATGTAGGGGATACTCCAGTTGTTGGGTATTTGCAGGACACTGTAACTTGTAGTCTAGCTTTATCTTGTCATTACAATGCACCTCTACATGCCACACATATCTAAGCACAATCAAGTAAATAGAATTCTGAGCCTGGTGCCTCATCTGGGCCTAATGAACATTATGTAGATGTAACAGGAACCTTCTGGAAACTTTTGAATAGTTTACATGACTCTTTCCACTTTCAATAAGGAAGATACAATGACTCAAGGGACATAAAATTGCTTCTGAGAATCACGGGATAAAAAAATGTTACTAAGATGATGTTCTATTTCAAGTTGACTTTCTTAACTTCCCATTAATACAATAAAACATGAAGTACCATTGAGAGTCACAAGGATGGCCTACAGACAATTGAGATGATGCCAGAGCTAAAAAGCAATGTGAAAGAAAGGCCTTAGATCAGAAAAAAACCCCAGCATTTCTGTTCCTGCATGTCCATTATAATAGTTAAAGACCTCATGTTTTCAGTGACATCCAGCCTATCTGAACAAACACAAAATTCACATACTATGCAAAACTGAGGGATGGTGGGCAGCTCAGCTAGAGATCCTGTGAAGACAATCCTAAGATCCAGGACTCATTTCCAGGGACTGTGCACAGCCCATTGATCACGGGCAGATGAAACCGCCAGAAAAGGACATCTGCATTTTTTATTCAATGCAATTATTAATTCAAAGAAATATGAATTCATTCAAAATAAATAAATTATCACCCAAAATTGAAATCTTTTTTTTTCCTGATTGCTATTCAGTGAGGCACTTAGTCCATTAGACACATCATTTGTGTCTATACAGCCACCAGTCAAAGCTAAGACCCTGGTGTAGAAAATTTACATGGGATTACATAGAGAGAGCTTCGCATCTATGGAGGAATGGATTTGACTTGTAGCTCTTGTATCAGAGCCATTCATGGTAGAATGCTTTGTCCTTCACCTACAATTATTTACCAAATTCTGAAAGCATTTTTAATACTATGGGAATCTCTCTCTCTCTCTCTCTCTCTCTCTCTCTCTCTCTCCTCACATTTCCACAGATAGGAAGATTAGAAATACCTATGTCACTCCATAGAATTCTCCATCCAGGAGGTATATGCTGATCTAGACTACTGCAGCCCATGACTTGCCCTGTTCCCTCATTCAGGATGTTGATGGATACTACAGTCATTTCACATGTTACTGCTACATTCAGGAGCTTGAACTTTAGCTCAGATGTGCTAAAGACACAAATTACATTTCATGATCTGATGCCTACAGATATTCTCTAGTAGAAATTACCATTCTGAAAATCTGCTGTTTCTGCCTCTGAAAGCTCTCTGGACCTGGACCCTTCATCACATTTGCCATTTGTGCTTCAATTTGGCACACTGGGAGGGGGATTCAAATAGCTCATTATGTGCAGGTTTGACTTCAACACCACACAGCCCCTACCAGTGACTTGACACAGGAAGCATTCACCCAAGTTCCTATCATTGTTATGAGCATGCCATGATTAAATTCCTCTTTGTGGTAGGGACTGGCATCTTATCACAAGTCTCCACAAAACTCACTGGAAGTATTATACAAGTGATTATGTTTATCACAAGGCAACTGTGAAAATTAGAAACAACCCTAGGAAAATTTTCTTTCCTCCAGGACATGTTCCACACCAGCATACATGCACACCACACCTACTGAGCTTGGCAAAGCCAAGGTTACCCAAGAGTGTTTCACAGTATTTATTGAGGCTCCATTATGAGGCTTGGTGGTCTATGCACACTGCATACTGGGCTGAAGTGAACTTCTTGGCTCAGAGTTTCTGTGGTCCAAAGCTCACAGCAAACATCATGGACTGGTCTATGGGGACAATTCCACTCAGGCCTCTGCTAGCCTTGAGCTCATGATTATTGTCATAGAGCACACACTTTGGTGATTAACCCTGCACCCCAGAAATCAGTCAAACTCCAGAGAAAAGGGGGAACATTAAAACAGGTACCAATGAGGTCTAGAGGATCATTAAACTTGTGTTCTAATACTTTGGGAAGTCTAGAAGAAACTGATAAATGTTCAGATATACATGATCTAAGAAATGTATAGCAAAAATATAAATACCTTGAACCGATTTATAATAATAAACTAAAACAACAACAGATTTTAACAAAATAAAACAAGCCTGAATGTACTCAGTGCCAAATCCTACAGACATTTACATAAAACCAAGCATCAAAGCTCTGCAACATACCCTGTGAAATAGATCAGTAATTCCACAAAGCTCAGTCCATGACTATAAGTAAATAAATAAAGTCAACATTCAAAAAGAAAACTTAGACCAATTTTCTCCATGATCATAGACATAAAGTTTCTGAGTTAAATTCTGAAAAAGCAAATTTGTCAGAATATTTAAAAGATTATATACTATGATCAAGTGAGCATCATTCCAGGAACAAAAGTGTAATTAAAGCTGTAAGAACTGAATAAATTCAAAATACAGTAAGGGAAATAAGTCACATGATCATTTGGATATATGTAGAAAAGTTATTTGACAGAGTTCAGTGTCATTTCTTTATAAAAGTCCTTGGAGACACTATAACATTCTTTTCCTAGTCTGCTTTTCTGTTACTGTCATAAACTCTTTGTCCAAAAGCATCTTGTGGAGGAAAGAGTTTATTTGACTTACAGATTATAGTCCATCATCTAGGGATGCCAAGGTAGGAGCCTGAAGAAGATACCCCAGAGGAACACTGTTTACTGGCTTGCTCCCCATGGCTTACTCAGCTGCCTTTCTCATACAGCCCAGGCCCAGCACCACACAGAATAGGACTGGCCTTCCTATATCAATTAGCAATTAAGAAAAATGCCTTATACATATGCCCAGAGGCCAAGTGGATGGAGACGATTCTTCAATTGGGGTTTGTTCTTCCCAAGTGTGTCAAACTGACAACTAAAGCTATGGGCATCATACTTAATAAATCAATGCAATATAAAATATGCACATAAACAAATAAGTAGCTCTCAACAGAAGTACCAATAGTCAACAGATACACAGAGAAATGATCAATGTCCTCTAGACGCCAGGGAAATGCAAATCAAAACAACATTGGATTCTACTTCATCCCAGTCAGAATGACTATCATCAAGGAAAGTACAGCAAATGCCAGTGAGAAAGGGAAAGGCTGGTAGAGATGTGTGCTCATAATGGGATAGCATATACAAGACCCATGCTCCAAACACTATCATAGAGAGGGGAGCCTAGCACAAAGTCTCACTAACGGAGGAGTGACTGGTAGGTGGTAACATCTGCAAGAGGCAGAGTTGGTGTTTCATGAGGAGTGGAGCCCCTGGTAAGTCCATCATGCTCTGAGTGAGCCCACACAATCAGGAACTCTAGTGTAGCACAAATTGTTCTTGATGGGTTTAATGTTTTTCAAAGACTCAAGTTAAATGGGTATGAGGACTGGCGGATCTTTGAAGTGTTAGGGGGTGAATATGGTCAAAACACAGTGTCCAAAATTCCTAAATAACTAAATAAAAGCACTTTAAGTAAAAAGAAACATAAAGAAAAAAACTCCTTGAATGGAAATTACGCGTATTACATGATCCAGCTATACCACTGTTGCATATGTACCTGAAAGGATCTTGGCCAAATATAATAGGGATCTCAGCACCCCTATGTTAACCACAGCACTTTATACCATTACCAAATGCAAAAATCAGCCTAGGCATCTGTGATGGTTCTTGTTGGATGCCAGCTTAACTGCATTAGCAACTAAACTCCAAATGACAGGGCATACCTGTAACGAAAATTTTTTTCTCAATTAAATTACTTGAAGAAGGAAGATTCCCTCACAATCTGGGTCACTGAGGTGAGAAGATCCACCTTTAATCTGGACCATACCTTCTGATGGAAGCCCATATCAAGGACCTGGAAGAAGGAAGCTTGCTTTCTCATTGACTGCTTCCTTTCACCACCAAGTACATTCCTTCACTGGCATTAGAGCCTACTTCTTTTGGTTCTTGGGTATCCTGAAGACCAGCTGAGACATCCAACACCATGAACTAAGCAACTACTGAATTATAGGAATTTCTTTTGGTAGGCAGCCTTTGCTGGACTGTCTGGACCATGGACTGTAAATCACTCTAATAAATCCCCTATATATGTCTGTATATATACACATATATATTCTGTAAGTTCTGTTCCTCTAGAGAATCCTGAATAATACTGCATCCTTCAACAAATAAATGGATATAGTGGAATATTATTCAGCCATAAAAATGAAGAAAAGAGTGTTGTATGAGGTTTCTGGCCCGGACTTTTGGGCCTAACCCTGAGATTCAGACCTGCAGCCCAACAGACCAGCAAACCTGCAGAAACACACAGATGCTTGTATTAATTTGATGCTGATCAGCCTATGGCTCTGGCATATTGTTCTTGCTCTTAAACTAACCCATCTTATTCATCCCTGCAGCTCAGTACCTTTTCTCAGCAGTACTTCAACTTCTTTGCATCTCTTGGCATCTCTGTTCTGTTCTTTCTGTTCTCAGAGTTTTCTTAGTCTGGTAGCCCTGCCCACACTTCCTGCCTGCCTTTGGCCAATCATCATTTTTATTAAACCAGTAGGCGGGACAAGTATTTACAATGCAGCAATGTAATCCCACTGCAAAAGGCTATTGCCATTTCCAGAAAAAATGGATAGAACTAAAAGTCATTATGTTAACTGAAATAAGCCAGGCTCAAGAGCAGAAGTGTGCCTAATATGTATGTGCAATTTAGATTTTAATACATACATAAGGAAAGTAGGAAAAAGACAGCTTGAGCAGGTGCTGAGGGCCATCAGGAGGAGGCAGAGAGACACAAGAACATAACATTAACTACATTCCTGCATGGAAAATATTAACTACATTCCTACATGGAAATTTCATAATGAAACTATTATTCCATGCAGAATATATGTGAAGCATTAAATATCTCTTTTAAAATATCTGCACCCCATTATTATTATTTTTAAAAACAATCCACTGCAGACTAATTTCATTAAAAGAAAGGACACCATGAACTTAGCAAAGTCCTCCAATGCTGGCAAACCAGCCCTTTACACAGCATTATCCATTTTTCCACTGCCTTTCAGTTACATCTCCTTCCCCTTCTCATCCTTTCCCCAGAATCTGTGATGCTCCAATTCTCATTCCCTTTTCTGTTTGCCATCCTTCTGGTTCCCCACGTGTGAGCATTGTGAGAGCCTGGGCTTCTTAGCTCTCTCACCTCTGGATGCAGAAAACATCTGGGTGAAGGTCAGGGCTGCAGGAGTGCTGGGGGCTGTGCAGCAAGAGGTATAGAGGTGCCTGGGGTCTTTGAGAGCTGCTGGGAGTGGGAAAGAAGTGTTCTGATCTGCTCGGATCCCCTGAGAGCCTTCTGGACATGGCAGAGAATCAGTGAATAAAAAGGACGCTCCAGAAAACCTGGTGAACAAAAGCAGGTGCATACCCCAACAAATGACCCTCTCTTCCTGTAGCCTGCAGGAGTGGACTAAGGACACCCAGGAGTCCTAAAACCTCCTTTGACTAAAGTAATCAAAGACCAGGTCCCACTGAGCAAAAGAAAGCCAGATGAGGCATTTACTATTTCCTCTGAATTATAAATGTGAGCCTTGGTGGTTAATCATATTAACATTAATTATTAAAGATCATCATTCAAAATGAGGCTTTAAAAAAATGTAGCTTGCCTTCCTAATCCAGTTATACAATCTACAAGTGTCAGGCTCGCACCCTGAGGATGTCTTATACAGATCTCTAACCCCCTGCCCCAACCCTTGGTCTATCCTCAACCAAGCCCATCTACTCCATCAATTGGTACAGCAACACTGTGGCCTCTGGTGAAGCAAAGAGCTGCCCCCTGCAATTTTAATGGCAGAGAGGGGATGGGGGAATGGCAAGTCTAAACCTATACAGAGATGGTGTCCTTCCTTACTGAAATGGTAGTGTGCCTCCAAACTTGAAGCTCTTATTAAGGTATGAAACAGGATTAAAACAGAAATGCATGAGATACCAGACGCACAGTTCAAAGATGAGAAACAGGGTCTCAAATGTCCTGTTATGAGCTGGAATATAAAGAGCCCTCCACACCCATGCTGCATACTCCAGTAATCTAGCGATCTCACACCAGGGAAGCATCCCAGAGCACAGCAAACCAGAGGGAAATATTTATAAGGACCTACTGCCAAATGCAGCAACCTGACAGCGGAGGGTCAGGAGCTGTTGGTGAATGGGCTCAGTATTTGAAAGCAGGAGACTTATGTTGGAATGGGTCAGTAAAAAGGATTCCCTGGAGCAAGTGTTCTGTTTTAAAGAATTTGGTAATTAAAAGAGAAATGGAGAAGTTTAAAATGATGGTGTTTCTTGCACCAGAGGCTACTATTGACTCCCCACTTCTGACTGGTTAAGCCCCGGTGGCAGACCCTTGGCTTGCCTCTTCCTCACGTCACCCTCATCACACTTACTTGGACAAGTTCTATTTTTTCTTCCACACACATATGTGTAGCAGAAAATGAAAAGTTGAAAATGCATTTGTCAGCTTGGAAGACAACTCAGTGGATAAAATATGTGCCTCACAGAACTCACGCAAATACAGGCAGGCTGGGGTTGGTGAGATGGGTCATGGTTATAGCTTTCACTGTTCTTACCATGACCCAAGTCCAGTTGCTTTGCTGAAATTGGGTGGCTAACAGGCTCCTGAAGCTTCAGCTTCTCTGGGGATCCAAAGCCTCTGGCCTCCATGGGTACCGGAACTCATTTACGCATACATATCTAAATATGGAAGAGTGTGGGCCACCTGTAATTCTGACACTCGGGAGGCTGGTGTGAGGATCCCTGGGTCAAGCTGGCTAGCTGTAGTAGATAGAATTGATGAATCCTATAAATGAAGTGGAGAGCTATGGAGGAGGACATAGGATGTCAACCCTGGGTATCCATATGTAGGCCCACATACATGTTCATGCACATTAAAAAAAATGTGTGTGCTAATAAAAAAAACAGACAGAAGAGGGGGAGGAGGAAAAGAAAAGTGGAATGAGGTAAGAGGAAGCAAGAGAAAAGAGAGAGAAGGAGGGCACACTGTCTGTTTTGCAGCATCATCAGGGAACTTTGTATTTCCCAGTTAACATAAGGGTGTGCACTTCAGCCCAGGTTTTATTTATTCAGGACAGATAAACATCACACTTTCTCATCACCCTAATGTCTTTTCTTTTTTCTTTTTTGGCATTACATCTGATGTTTGTTGTTCTAAACTCTGTTCTCAAACCTCAATAAATAGCCCCGGGCTCGTGCCATCTGGTAAGTACCAAGCCTGTTCCCTGGGGAGTCTCTCCTCACCCTGGTTATGGTGTTTTCTATTAGGATAAAATGCAGCACAATCACAAAGCTCTCTGAACATTCAGTGCATGTGGTTACCTGAGTCTACTGTTGGTTCCATGTCACTGCCAACCCTCACTTCTGTGTGAGCTCATGACCTTTCACATCTTCTATTTCAGTAGACTCAGGGGTAGCCTGCAGCTACCATTTCCCAGGTGTTAGGCATAATGCAATCACCAGCCAAAAAAGCCAGCTGTCAGGAGGGGCTCAAACCAGAGACAAGACATGCCAGGGCATTGGAGAAATACTAGAAAGTAACATTCTGAGTGTAATGTTCTCAGAACACCTGCCAGATAGAGAGCTGTAAGGCCCAGAGCTCGAAATATCTTCCAAAGGGGGTAAGTAAGTGGGAAGACTGCTGAGCTGAGGTACCCACACCCCCTGATCCCCATGCAGGCTTACTTGCACAGAAACATATTTTTGGCATGCACTGTTAGCCCCCAGAGGCTAGAAAGGCCACTTCACACAAGGCTACTCAGCCGCCCACTAGACAATGCAGATGCCCAAATTTTGTGAACCCCTGCAATAATTCATGTGAAATGATTTCCTAAATGGAAATTTGTAGAAAATCATAAGCATTGCATTCTTTGATTCGTTAAGCAAACATCTGCATGCAGGGGTCAGGGAATCTAATTGACAATGTACGTTCACCCAGTGCAACACAAAAGACAAAGGAAAGCTGGATGGAAGGGCCTTGGTGATTTTTATCACACCGGAGCTCACTCTTCATTTGTGTCCTATCAGTTAAACCTGGATATCTTGTGAAACTCTCTTGGTAGAGATGAAGGTGGTGCTTTCCTTCTGTGACACAGTTCCAAGCCCTTGTTTGCACATGTTAACTGTGAAATGCTGCATTTGCCCAAGTTTGTCTTGGAAAGCTGTGTTGCTCTCAGAAAGTCATGAACCACGTTGTCAAAGGCTTTTATACACCAGCCTCCCGGTAATTATCTCACCATCTGTGGCCTCACAGGGGTTGGTGATTTCATCCAAATTCAACAACTTGACCTTATTTGTCAGCAAGTGAACAAGAACAGTGTTTGCTGAGGTGAGGCCCAAGCCTACAGTTTATCAGCACTTCCA
The DNA here is from genome assembly GCA_004025045.1 of Sigmodon hispidus. Classification (NCBI taxonomy): domain Eukaryota; kingdom Metazoa; phylum Chordata; class Mammalia; order Rodentia; family Cricetidae; genus Sigmodon; species Sigmodon hispidus. The sequence continues at coordinate 15,842 of PVIH01001437.1, forward strand.
AGCTTAAACTCAGCCTCTTCTGAGGACGGAAGTGAGATGCTAGAGAGGAGACTGACAGTAGACTCCAGGGGTGGGGCTGTTGGTGACCACAAGAGGCAGAAATAAAACACAGTGTAGGAGATCTAACATACCCATTAATGGCGAGCTTTGACCAAAGTTAAAACAGCAAGTTGAGTGGAAAACTGGAAATAAATATATAAACTATATTATGACGTTATTAGTATTTGAATCTTCCTCTGAGTTAATCGATATGGAAAAATCTTATCCTGAAGTTATCATAATCCATTCTTTCAACTTTATAATTTATACTAAGACAATCTCCTTTTTAAGGACTCTACAGCTCTGTTAGTTCAGCCATGACCCTCCTGGGTTTTTCCCACTAGTGTATTTCAGCATATTCTAATTCAATTCCAATGAGTCTGCATGTGGGGGGAAGCTGTCCCCATAAAACTGTTGCTGTGAACCCGGCAATTCTCTGGTTTACTCTCCCTCCATTTCAAACCTATTACTAACAGAAAGGGTCGTCACAATTTCTCTGGAAGTTTTCTGCTTTAAGGCCCATGTAGTGTAAGCTGGCTCCCTTTGAAATGGACTTATTTACCAAAAAGTCCAAGTTGGTGAATTAAGAAATGCTGTGATGAGTCCCTGAGACAATAGTTTCCTAACACAGCATCTGTGGCAAAACTTCTTGGGTCCAAAGCCCAAAGCTTGCAACACATGCTTCCAGATGAAAGAATAAAATATCTGTTCCTAGGAACCTAAAAGAGCAGGAGCAGCTGTCACTGTCATCAGAGGGCAATCACCCACGCCTGCACTTCTGAGAGCTGAAATCTGTAATTAATTCTGCACTTGCCAGCTGGCCTCTGCGATCCCCTCCCCGGACCCCTCCTGAAGATCAAGTGTGGGGAGATGAGGATCGAGCCTCATCTGTTGCTAGGTTTAAGAAAAGAAATGGTATTGTTTGCTCAGGCAAGACACCCAGAAAATGTGTGAAAAGAAAACAGTGATTAAATTTCTAGATAAAGTTGAGTACAATACATTCAATCAAAGAATCCTAAGTATACAGACTTTGTCTTTAGGATTATCATTAAAATCTCCTTAGGAAGTTAATGATCTGATGTGGACACAGCCCAACTCCACAGCTGGGTGCTCAGTGGATGTTTTTCAAGCCCACCCAAGATGAAGAACAAGGTTGCAGAGTTGGTGCTAGTGTTTCCATCAGGGACTTTCTATTTCAGGTCATTTTGCTTCCTAACCATTTTGGTGATGTCTGAAGACAGTATAGTTGACAAAACTGGGGTTTGGGGGCTCATTTCTAAAGTGCAGAAACAGATAAGCAGTAGAGTAGCCACATCAAGGGTTCCTGATGAGGTTCAGAAATCCCAGACAGAGCATACTGACTCATGAATGTGTATTTATATTCCTAGACTGACCTGTCCAAATTCAGCAGCCATGAATTGGACAAGGAGCTGTACAAAGTCTATAATGCAGGCATGTGCCAGCAAAGCTGAGGCTGGGACCTGGAGACTAGATCTGTGTCTTAGATCTAGCCACAATCAAAAGTCAAACCCTAGATGCTTGAGATGAAAAATAAACATTGACATGGAAGGAAACTAGGAACATAATAAATGACCTGCCTTGAGGACTGGTAGCAGAGACCTCACTATTCTTCCTTCGGTCAATTTCCACTTTATATGACAAGTGCCAAGTCAAAAGCAATTTAAGGTTCATCCATTGAAAGATTTTACTGTCATGCTATTGTTTGGGGGTGAAAAGTTCCTTGTCTGACACTGGGTAGACAGAACAAAATAGAGAAGAGATTCTAGCTGCCTCCTTTGGTGGCAGAGAGAGCCCAAGGTTGAGAATGGAGTTTGCTTACAGACCTTGGTTTACTTTTCAATGTGTTGGTCTGACCCTTTTGTTCCAGTTCCTTTTTCCATGAAAAGCCCCAGACCACCCTCCATCAGGCGTGACCACTGCACCAGCAAAGTCAGCCAGTGCCCCGAGACCTCCTCCCCTCCTTGTATTCATTTCACTAAGTAGCTGCTATTTCTCTTTTCCAAATTGAACTAACCGGGGGCTTTGTGTGATACAGGCTGTGAGGGTGGAATCTTCTTCCCATTCTAAAATTTTTGTGTCAAAGCCTACAGTTTGTCCTGACTCAGATTCACGGTCATTGCAGCTGTTTTAGTTAACATGTGCTTATCCAGGTGCTCCAAATCCAAAAAGACTGTGTCCTTTTGGGTAGAGAAATGTATTCAGCAATAATAAGTGGCAAGATGAAGACTGCCTTCTGCAAGCCACGGACACCAAGGCAGTTGATCACAACAAACCAGATCAGGACTGGATGGATCCTTGGTCACTATCTGCAGCAGAAGCCAACCTTGTCTATACCTTCAGCTTGGACAGCTAACACCCAGAGCTATGAAAGCAGATTATGGTAGTCACTCAGTCTGTGGCGCTTTGGTAGTGTAGCCCAAGGAACTTCACATGATCATGAAAATTAGGTTCTGGCATTTCTGTTTGGAATTTATGATACTCACAGACTGCATACCTTTCCAAACCACAATTTAAAATGTGTGTGTGTGGACACGAAGCAGAAACTAAACAAAATTTCCTCACATGACCTTTTGCTCGTTAATTAAGGAACAAGAACAAACAGACAGCTGGAGTAGTGCTTTGTTGTGCATTATTGTGACATATAATCAAAGGAGTCCTTGCTTTCTGAGCAGAAGGAACTTGAGGAGGTAGAAAACACTGACCCAGTCCTGGCCTGTGTCACAAGCACTTAAAAATCTCCCCATTCTAGCCAGGTGTAGTGAGGTGCACCTTTAATCTCAACACTTGGAAGACAGAAGCAGGTGATCTCTGTGAGTTTGAGGCCAGACTAGTCCACACAGTGAGTTCTAGGCAGAGTTATATAGTGAGACTCTGTCTCAAGGGAAAAAAAAGGTTCCCCATTCTAGAATGTGGTGGGACACTGGTAAAATACCTCCTGCAGTGAGATCTGGTGTCCTCTTCATGACTGGTTTGCATTTGGAAAGTTACTAATAACTATTTACTACACTAGAAACAATTAGAAGAAAGACTTAGGGGAAATGCAAAGAAGATCCCCAGTGTCTCTAGCAAATGTTTACACAAATCCAAATTAGTTTGAGACCTATTGTGATGAAATAAATGTAAATTTAGAACAAAATGTAAAATATGCATAATAATAGGAATATCTCCAAGATATGTAAAGTTCACATTTATTTTCTTAATTATTTTCACATTTCAAATTTAGCCCAGAGAAAGGAAAAGCCATTGTATTTACAAAACAGCTCATTAACTATAATTACATTTATAAGAAAAACTACTTAAGGTCCCACATGCCAGGTTCAAGGGCATATTGTCTGGCACACAGTAGACAGTTTTCAGTGTGAGTGCTGCTGTTTTCCAGCCAGCTGCACAGAAGGTGAGGAGGTTAAGTAGCACACAGACAGACATCTAGGACGTTTATATTACAGGCAATTATGTCTGCAGCCAAAGGGATCAAGAAATAAGACTTCTTTTGCAGATAACTGTGTTGCAAATAGAAGTTTGTAGGTCATTAAGAGAAGTTGAAATCCAATTTAAAAGTTCCAATCATTTGCTTCACTTATTAGTCAACACAAATGTACAAAAGAAATGTCAATAAACTCCAAGTCTCTTATAATTTCCACATAGAAGCTGTACAGCTGAGCTGAACCTTTCTTTTCCCGTTCTCTCAGGAGCCACCTCACCATCCTAGTGTAACCAGTCTGCGTCTCTGACACGGTATGCACTGCTCTTTCTGGAACACGAGGTCACCCACAGTCTGCAGTACTTTCCTAGCTGGACTGAGACACAGAGGACAGGATAACATGTGGATTGCTCTCTGGATACTCTGAACAGGAAGGGGAAAGCAGAAGAAGCAAAATAAAAAACGAAAAGCAGAATACAGAGAGAGAGGGTGGGGGAAAGGAAAGACACAGGAAAATGAGAGTAACTCAAGTCCAGCAACCCAAGCATTGATGAGACAGTTTCCTGACTTTGCTGCTGGTCACCACTGGGAGATAGAAACCAGGAGATGAACAAGACAGTTCAGAGTGACCACTACCAAGGCTGTGTCCCTGATAATTCATGCAGGCTTTCTCTTGGTAGGCAATTTCTCTTCTATACTTTCAAACTGTATGTAACTGTGCCACAGAAAGTTAAACGTTTATTGATTTAAATATACCCGAGACAGAAGAGAATTGAGATTCCAGTCACCATTTAATGAATTGTGAAAACATTTCAGATTGTCTATGGATTTTACTAGCTAATTTTCTCTCAGACAAATACAGATTGTATTCAACTTGCCATAATGTTCTATTTGGAAGGAAAATCTACTTTTTCCATCTAATGAGAAGTGTACTGACCAGTTGCTAGAATGTAAGTAATTTCTTGTTCACAATTGAAGACCTTAAAAATAATCCCTAAAATCCAAGTAATAAAAGACATAGTTCCCTTATATTTTGTTTCTGCTTGTAAACTCAATTTCCTTCAGGTAAAGTGATCCACAGATTATGATTGCAGCCCATATTTACTGGTGTAACAGTGACATGTGCAGATACATTATGTACATTTGATTCTTACCACAACTGAGCAGCTCAAACCGACCTTCTTCAGATATCAGAACATTACTACATAATAGGAAATGACTTGTTCAGGTCACATACAAAATTGGAGTGCACAAAAATAGGCTACAGCAAGACCAATCCAGAGAGAATGAATTCTGTAAATATTTTAGAGAAAATTTTGTACATGAATACTGTGTTTATATTATTTCTACCCCTCCATTAATTCATTCCTTGTTCCCCTAACTCTGTCTCAACGCCATAATCTCTTATTCAATACTGGTATACATGTGTGTTTGACTAATAGAGTAGATGTGTATATGTAGCATACTCAGTCCCATCATGTGTACATGAGTTTAGAGGCTGACCATTTGGGATCAAATCACTAGAAGGGGGTTTGTCCCTGGAGAGGACTGAGTTTCCGTATCAACAGCCACTCATTACTTGTATCCCTTTATCTAGGCGTGGGACCTTGTAAGATTTCCTTCATCTGTGCTGGCCTGTCAGCTGGTGCTGTCATTGTTCATGCCTTGAGTGACTATATTGATGATGTTTTAATGTGTACTTTATCAATGACAAACCTTAGAAATTCTAGTAAATTATTATCTTATAAAGTGATGGATCTTGGGTTAGAGTCTCAAGTCAAAAGGTAAAGTTTGGCTAGAT
>PVIH01001437.1:21223-63651 GCA_004025045.1 Sigmodon hispidus
GTGTGTGTGTGTGTGTGTGTGTGTGTGTGTGTGTGTGTGTGTGTGTGTGTGAGAGTGTGTGTGTGTGAGTGTGTGTGTGTGTATGTGTGTGTGTGTAGACAGTAGAAAGGTTTCTATGGTAATGAAGAGAAAAGGGCTATCAACACTTGGGCAGGATCAAGAAGGAGAACCTACTTGAGGACAAAAGATTTCAGAAGAAGTCCCTATGAAAGGGGAGAGGATGTGAGCATAAGGACAAAGTATGCTGGCACATATGTATAAAATGCCACAATGTAGCATAATACATTTTATAATTGGAAACATTAATAAAAATAAGAAACTATGAAGCAGAGCTCACACCTGCTGGTTTTCTATCCCTTTAGCGTCTTCATTCAGCTTTGCTGTGATTTAGAGCACAGGCCCTGTATCTTTTCTTAATTTCCTGGTGATTGTTCATTATTATCTGACCCTCTAGTTAATTAGGCTGTTTTGTCAGCCTCCTTTCCAGAGAGCCAGAGCCAGCAGTCACAATGGTGCTAGGTTTTCATTTTCTGTCTTAAGATTTGCCTGCTTACTCTGTTTATTTTGTGTCTTGCAACACTGTCCAACTTGTACATCCGTTCAGCAGATTTACATAGAGTCTTTAAGCATGACTTATATACAACCATGTCATCTACAAAAAGAGAAAAGGAGAAGCATTAACACTCAAGGTATGGGGATGGCCCAGCCCTGAGAACCCGGGTTCAAAAAGCACCCTGGAAAAGCTGAGTGTGGCCATGCACTCCTGTAACCTCAGTACTGGGAGGGAAAGGCAGGCAGATGCCAGGGTCTTACTGGTCCAAACTGCAAGCCTGAGGCTCAATGTGAGACTCTGCCCCGAAGTGATGAGACAGAGAGTGATATAGGACACTAAGTCCTCCTGTGAAGCCCTGGGTTCACACACACACACACACACACACACACACACACACACACACACACACTCATTCATGCCTTAAACTCTTAAGACAAAGAAAGTATTAATATATAAAGGCACTGAGCTTAGTGCCTTATGTTTCAGTTTATACATATAATGACTGTTTCTTCTTTTAAGGTAAATAGAAACCAGAGCCATGTTCCCTAGCTCTTTTACTCTGAATTGTACAGGGTTCTCACTGTTACTTTACAACATCCATTCTTAATTATCCTATGTGTCTTTTACATCATGTGTCTTGATCCCATTTATTTTCCTGTCCCTGTGAATCTACCCTCTGTCCCTCAAATAAAAATTTAAGAGAAAAACGTAAAATAAAATATAGAAAAGAGAAAAAAATTAAATCTCATCCTGAAAGTCGCAGTGCGATTCAGCGAGTCACTCAGTAAACCCCTTTGTCCACATATCTTTACTTGCAAGTGTTCATTGTAGAGTCATTGGTCTGGTTCAAGGCCTCTGGCTTCTATTCGGCTATCAAGGCTGAGCCGTCCCTAGACTTTTCCTGGATATCCTGTTGTTGCCCTGTGTTGTAGAGATCCTGCGGCTTTGGGTCTGCAGATCAGGTCACTTCACGTGTTCCAGCAGATCATAGATGAAATAGATGATGGAGTAGGTCAAGTCACATCCTTGGGTCTGGGTCTGGGTCTGGGCAGCTGTAGAGCTGGTCTTCTATATGTGAAATGGGAACAACTCTCCCATGGTTACAACTTCAGGGCTGGCTCATCTACACCTGTGCTACCAAGATTGGCTCTATTGTCCTCCTCTGCTGAGGTATAGGGCCTGCTCTTCCAAATGATGCTGGATCACGCAAACCTGTGCTAACAGAGTTGACTTTATTGTGCTGTCCTGGCCAAGTGCTGGGTCTGCTCTCCCAAAAGTACAACATTCATTCTATTGAGAGACTTGGTGAACTCTTAAAGTTGTACTTAGCCTTGCCTATGTATCTGATTTTCTCCTTGAAACACATGATCTACATGTTGCTTAGCTTAGTCAAGGAAATGTCTTTTCCCCCTTTTATGTTGTTTGAATTGAGATGTGAGGTACACTGGAGCAACTTGTGTGCTTATGCAGGTAGCTTTACAAGGGAGAGAACAATTGAAAGAATTATTAGTGTGAAAGACAAGAGTGAAAAGACCAGAGAGGGAAGAAGGAAGGAGGCAGAAATGAGGAGAGGAGGAAGAAGAAGAAGAAGAAGAAGAAGAAGAAGAAGAAGAAGAAGAAGAAGAAGAAGAAGCAGAGGGGCAGAAAGGGAAGAAAACAGAGGCAGGAGAGAGCTGGAGACTGATGTCTTTCCTACAGAAGAGTCACCCTCCTGTTAGATTTTCATCAAGCAGGTGCACTTCACAGTGTTCTGGCTTCCCTACACCTCTGCTCCTTGGTATAAATTGTTATTGGGTACTGACCTGGAGCCATCTGCTATGCACACTAGACTATCCTTTGCTCACCTGTGTGGAATCTGGACTTCCAGCCTCTGACAAAATGATCATTAGGGATAGGGACTTTGCAAATTTAAAACCCTATGATCTCATGGAAATATGAAGATATCTAAACAATATGAAGTTTCTGTTTGAACCAATGTTATTACACTGCTGTCCCCAAATGCTGGTAGCTAGTATTTTCCTCAAGAATGTTGATTTTAAGGCATGTCACAAAATGTGTATGCATTCCTTGCTCTGGTAGAGATTTTTAATTCTAGAGGATAATAGCTAAATTTCTAAAGCATCTGGAACTCAGACAATTAAATAGACTCCCACTCAGGTCTGATTCCAAGTCTTATTGAGCATCAGAGTCTCTATGACTGGAGTTATAGACAGTCAGAAGCTGGCAATCAATCCTGGATCTCCTGGAAGAACAGCTAGCACATTTAATGTTATATACACCTCTCCAGCCCCTTAGAATGGTAAGACTCTAAAGGAGCCTTGACCTTAAGGGTTACACTCAGCCTTGTGACTTTGGAGCTCCTTTTCTAAGACTCTGTGCTTGCCTCTTCCTTTCTTTTGACTTTATCCCTTAACAAGCAATAATTATTTGTGTGGAAGGAGGGAATGACTGTCTAAGCCACACTGCACATGTAAATGGAAGCTATAATTTAGGGCTAAGAAGTGCTTCTCTGTTCAAGGAGGAAAAACTCCTGGGATTCCCCTGTTGAAGACCATGCACTGTTCCCATTTCCTGAGAAAGGGAGATATACAGATATGACACCTCAGTTCAGAATCTCAGACATTCAGGGACACATCCAGTTTGACTGGTTCCTTGAGAACTCACCCCACCAAGTGTAAGGTTATTTTTTCTCTTTATTTAGAATTCTTAAGATCGATTGACATTGACTTATGAACCACAGGAAACATACCTTAATAGAACCTTCCTCTACTCAACCCACCAGTCCAAGGTCAGCTACAAATGGACAAGATCTTTTTTCTACATGAAAGATACATTCTCCACACTTTTCTGATACTAACCTTTCCAGGGAAAACCATCCATGTTCTCTTCCAGGGCTCCTACCATTCTAGTTTATTTTTGATGAATGTACTCCATTTTGAAACATGTTTAGTTATTTTTTATGGTTCTCTAAGACAAATGCATTGCTTTAAATAGACTCATTAATGTGAGCCTCTGGCCCTGACATATATAGCCCATCTGCATGTTCTGCATGTGTTGTGCTGAACTGGCTCACTGTGCTGGGTGTTAGTCAAGAGCTAATGTCTATCTAGTTCATGAGTTCTCTCAAGATGAGTCCTTGGCATTTTTATTTTGTGCCATCAGTATTTTGAAAGTATCAGCTGCAGGAGACAATTCTTCCTGACAAGTTATCGCTTGTTATTCTTGCCCTCAAATGTCAACTCACTAAGATCTTTCTCAGCGTTAATTTGTTTAGAGTGTTCATGTCCAGGGCTCTCTCTCACCTCCTGGGTACACTCCTTGTGGACATTTTTAAACCTCTGTACCCAGACGTGGAAAGAGATGATGATACATACCACAGTTATCGCAGACAGAGTCCTCAATGTCCAGGAACAGTAAAGGGAAAATACATTCTGGCATACATCAGTTACAAAGTTACTCAGAAATAAATGGCCCAGGGTTTGTGCAACAACCATCCACAATTCCAGTTATGAGCACTCTGTCATCACACTGGGAAACCAGAGGTGACAGAGGCTGCCCATAAAAGTCTATCTTAATATAATTGTTATCATTTTTATTTAAAAAGTTTTTCCCATACCAACCACTGCTCCCCCTCCCTTCCCTCCTCCCTATCCTCCCTCAGCCTCCACCCCTGCATCCATTCCCCAGAGAGGACAAAGAATCCCAAGGTAAGTCAATTTGGTCTGGCATACCCATTTGAGGCAGATCTGGGTCCCCCACCCCCACCCCATTATCAATGCTGAGTAAGATGTTTGTGATGATATGTTACATATTTAATAAAACCTAAAATATCAAGAGATCAACACACAGTTAAAAACTAGGCAGACATAGCTCAAAAATTTTTTGATCTTTAAGTACAAGGTCACACAGCTAGGCTTCAACCTTTAATTCCAGCACACACACACACACACACACACACACACACACACACACACACACACACAAAGCCTAAAAATAATGACCTAAGACCTTAACTCCATAACCAAAACCAAAACTTATTATGTTTCTATAAGTTCAAGACTCACAACCAAATAAAATAGTTCCCGCCTTTAATACTAACCTGGATGGGATACAGCTGGTAAGAAGGGTATTTAAGGTCGCATTAAAAAAAACAAAACAAAACAAAACAAAAAAAACCAGCAGATGTTCCTCTGTAGGGAATGGGCTCTGAAATGTCAGTCCATGCACCAGGAATAAACTCTGGTTCTATTGCAAGAGGCTACACAAACTACCCACAGAGATAGCTGATCTGAGCTATTGGGAGCTCATTAACTCTGAAATGACAGCCAAGAAAACTTCATAGAAAGGAACTAAACCCTCCAAATGTAGACAACAGTCAAACTTAATATATGTAATATATTATAATGAAATATAATGTATATAATATAATATAGCACAATTCTAATGCTGCCTCTATACACTTGTGACATATTTATCTTCTCTGTGGCATTCTAGTTTTCACTAAAGATGTCTGGGAGAATCAGTGGGTAAAGACTCCTGCTGCCAAGCTTGACCACATGAATGTAGTTCTTGGAACCCACATGGTAGAGGAAGAAAACCAGTCCCACAGGGTCTCTACCTGTGTGCCATGATACATGAACACGCGCGTGCGTGCACACACACACACACACACACATCTTTGACAATAGTAAATTTACTTAAAAGAATAATTAAAGTATAAGAAATAATTGTTACAATCCTTCTTCAACCCACAAAAAACTACAGGTTTCAATTTATGACTTATCTGGTAGGGAATAAACTCACCAGTGTGTAGATTAACTCCAGCCAAACATCTCAGGCTCCTGGAGGCTGAATCAGATCAAATCACACAAACCATGTTGCTACAACACCATGGGGAAAGTTGTATGATAGACTATGATCTTGTCACCCCTGTATATACAGATAGACACCACACATCAGCATGTGCATAGCACTGTATGCCAAGTGTAAAGTGTAGATATGCACAGGCCTGCAGCATTATGCAGCTCCCCTCCTTTCTGGTTCATCTGTATTCTGAATTATTGTACTTTGTGTTATTTCACCATTACAAACCCTGCATGGTAGCTTGAATGAAAGTGACCTCCCATAAGCTTAGTAGGGGAATACTTGGCCCCCACTTGGTGCTGCTGGCTGGGGGAGGGCTAAGATGTGCAGCCCAGCTGGGAAAAGTACACCACTAGGGATGGGCTTGGAAGTTCCAAAGCCCATTGCCATTCGCAGGTCCCTGTCTCTGATTTGTGCTTGTAGTTAGAGATGTGAGCACTCAGCTGTCAGTTCTCAGGTCCAGCCTCCATGTTATCCCCACCATATGGACCTTAATCCACCAGAACCATATCCCAGATAAACTTTATCCTACAAGTTAATGTAGGATGTCTATATGCTCTGAATAAAGGACGGTTTTAGCCATGGCAGACATCATAGAAGAAGTAGGCAGGGGAAATTGGAGCATAGGTTAAAAAAAAAAAAAAAAAGGAGAGTAGAGTCAGAGAGATATGATCAAACTGCCCCCTAAAAAAACACATAACAAAATAAATAAGCCACAAGTTACATAGCAAGACAGATAAATAAAAATAAGTTAAATTAAAATAAAAGAGCTAACAATATGCCTGAGCCATAAGCCAAACAACATAAAATTAATATAAATATCTGTGTGTTTCTTGAAGACTTTAAAATTACTAGTCCAAATAAACAGTGGCAGCGGCTGACAAAACCATAAAATTAAACAGGCCAAAATCCACTTGTTACAGATGGCATCCCAACGTGGGGTGAACACTCACATAAAGCCTAAAAAAAAGCTTTTAAAAAGTTCTAAGACACAAAAACAAAGCCAAAAGTGGCTTCCAAGTTGTGTCTCTAAAATAGGTCGTGGTGCAGAAATGCCATAGTTATTCAGGCTTAAATTTCAAAATGGCAGGTCCACAATATGGCCGCATGATAAATGAAATTGAATAACTGTTATGAAAGTAATTTTTTGTAAAGTTAGGGCAATATAACAAAAACTTGTGTTGAAAGGTTTATGGTATTTGTCATTTAGCAATAATTTGGGGCAGGTGCTAACCCATGGATAGCCCAGGGGCCAGGTGTCTTAGGGGCAGGCAGTCTGCTCTGGAGAAGCCAGAGCAACCTGTAGTCTTTTAAACACTTGCTGAGGGAGCCTGGGCAGCATGACTTTTAGATGGAGCATCTAGAGGGTAGGTGGGTGGGAAGTATTATTAAGCCCACAGCCTCCCTGGCCCAGGGGCTAGCTTGGAGAACTAAGTTTTTGTGGACATCAGATATTGCTTTAATATTTATTTGTAATATATTATATACAGGATTAGTATTTATTAAGAAGTTATATAAATACTTATTTATATAAATTGAACTTTAAGACAATTAGCGGAGAGTGAAAAGTTTACGACTGATGATTGCATCTGTTCCCCGAGAAAAACAGGAACAAATAGGAAGGTAAGTTAGTGTTTGGGGGTCTTAATTGATTTTGGCTATGCCCCATAGGGGGTCTTTATTTTTAGAGCTTTTTAAAAATAACATCTGAATCTCACTACAAGTTTCCTTGGTTATGCTATTTTACCACAAAAATGGAAAGGTATCTAACACACCTTCATCATTTTGTCTACATGGATGCAGCCTTTTCGTGTGCAGAATAAGTCAAGCTATGAGGCATTGTCTTGATCTTGGTGTGTGTGTGTGTGTGTGTGTGTGTGTGTGTGTGTGTGTGTATGTGTGTGTGTGTGTGCGTGTGGCGGGAGATTGTCTTTCTTTCAGTCTCCCTTCTTTTTTTGTGATTTGTTCCTGATCAGTCCTCTATTGTGCTTCCCCTGAAGTCATCACATTTTTTTTTATCTGTTCTTCCAAGTATGTCTAATAGGTGTTGGTCTTTGGTGTCTCAAGGGTGATGCTGGCCCTTTGCTATTTTGCTCTACAACTAACTAGCTTGACCCAGTCTCGTCTTACCCAGAGTCCCCTGCATTTGGTTGGCAACTATAGCGATTAGGTCAATATTGACATTCTAAAGCATTTGTCAAACAGCTTGTTAAGATCTGACTGGATGCCAGTGCATGAATTAGTGATACAGGAGATACTAGAACAGAAACCCCACTGGGGTACTAATAAAAGTGGCATGCCCTGCATCGCTGGGTGACATTCAGAATGTAACAAATATTTTAGCTTGTAGTGATTGCAGCAGAAAACTGTGACCATCTTAGAAAGGCACTAGAGGGAGTAGGAGCATGGGATTTCCAGAAGAATGAATCAGGGAAGCCTCTTTGACTAAGAAAACAGGCAGACATACCCAAGGAAAGAGCACCCACACCCAAACACACATATACCAGACCGGACCTGAAGGTCTTTCAGGAATCAGTCTGTAAAAACTGAAACTGTTGGTAAATTTTTCAAATTCCAAAGTTTTAAGAATTTTTAAAAAATGTTCCAACGTATGCAAAGAAGGGACTCAAGGCTCAAACAAATGGGTAAGATTGCTGTCCTGAAACAACCCCACAAAAATTGATATCCATTAGTGACCTAGTAAAGAATATAAGGTCTCATCATAACACAGGTCAGAGAACATAAACAGAACACAGATTGGCACGTAAAGAATCAGAGAAACAATACATGAACAAGAAGAGAATGTCAACAAAGAAAAATAAATTATAAGAAAAAAATAGAATGGAATACCTTCATAAGATATCACTAGAGGGAGTCAGTGCAGGTGAGTCAAGCAAGGGGAAAAAAAATAATTACCTGATTCGATTTAAGTTACTTAGTCAGCACAGCAAAAATACAAAAGTGAGGGTACATAGGGGACTTTATGACTCTACTGAATAGTGACTGTGTCTGCACTGTGAGCATCCCAGGATGCCTCAGTGAGGAAAAGCAAGAAAAGGGCAGATAAATGTCTTGAAAAACAATAATGACTACAAGTAACTCAAACTTGAGGGCCTGCACATATTCAAGAAGCTTGACAGACCCCACAAGCCTGATCCCACCATGGCTTACACAGTTACATCATGTTATTAAAAGTCAAGGACAAGGGCTAGGTGGCAGCGGTGTTCACCTTTAAGCCTAGAGTCTTCTGCACAGAAAGAGCTCCAGGACAGCAGAGCTGTTACACAGAGAAACTCTGTCCTGAAAAAAAAAGAAGACCAAAAAGAACAAGAAAATCAAAGCCCAAGAGGGGAACCTGAACGCAGTAGGAGAGAGGTGCCCTGTCCCCTACACAGGAGCTCTGAGAGATCCTCACGTAATCTTAGCACAACCTGAGCAAGTTAGAGACCAGAGGAACAATCTGTCCAAAACACTGAATATATCACATGTGGCAAAGCTGCCTTTCAAAAATGAAATGAAGACATTCCCCTGATACACAAACCTAAGGGGGTTTGTCACCCCGAATCTGTCTTAGTGGATGCTATTGAATAAAGTGGGTATTGAAATTGCCTACTATTTGTGGATTGATGTTCACCTGTGTCTCTAAATCTATAGAGAAAATGGGCTATCCAAATTAAAAAAAAAAAAAAAAATCTAGCCTGGCCCTGAAATCAGAGATAATGAAGAAACACAGCCTGAATCTGAAACCCAAGTCAGTGAAAGAAACACTATATCCCTTAACCTAGAACCAAAGAAATATGCTCTGATCCTGAAACTACTACCAAAGAAACACACTTGGTCCCTAGAATCAGAGCCAGTGAAAGAAATATGTTCTGTCCTTAGAATTAAAGTCCAAAAGCTAAAAAGGGCCAGTGAAAGAAATCCAGTTTGTCCCTGAAATCAGAGTCATCTCTGCCCCTGACCAACAAAACTAACCAATCCTTGAGCATGAACAATTAACCAATCTCTGACTATCCCTGGAGAAACTCCACCCCTAAGAAGCCCTATATAAACCCCTCTGCCTGTTCAGTTGGAAGCTGTTCTTTCTCACCCTGGTAGAGGCAGCCACTCTCCTGGACTCCTCCTTCCCAAATAAATCTCTTTCTCAAAAGAGTCTTGGATGAAGATCTTCATTCACCAGCACAGAGAAGAACTTGCTGAGATATCCCTTAGTGGACTGAGCAGAAAAACCTTGCAGAGACATCCCCTTAGAGGAACTGAGCAAGGTGGAGCAAAAAAATGAACAACTTTTTGCTGGGTCCAGTGGAGATTGCTACATTTCTGCAGGTGTTTTCCCTTTACCAGAGTGAAGCAAAAGAAGTAACATCTTAGGCCAGAGAGAAGAAGCAGCAGAGCTCTGCTGGCAAGCTCCCTTAAGAGAGGTGGAGCAAAGCTCAGCTCTCCAGGATTGCTATACCCGCTGAGGAGACCACCCTCCACTGCACCACACCCCAGATGCAGGTATAACCTGACTTCCCAAACAGGATAAGCTGCCCCATTGCAGCTCCAGCTGTCAGAGCTGTCCTAACAACTCAAGGTATACCCCGACTTCCCAAACAGTCAAGATACCTTTCAACCCCTTCCCAGAGTTGTAACTCTTGCTTACAAAATCCAGTAGTACATTTTATGAAATTGGCACCTCAGACTTTGTGAATATGTTTAGGATAGTGATGACTTCTTGGTTCACTGTTGCTTTGATTAGAATGAAGAGTCCTTCTATTATCACTTCTGATTAGATTTCATTTGAAGTCTTTTTTTTTTTTTTGTCAAATATTAGGATGACAATGACAGTCTGCTTGCTTCCTGTTAGCATTTGATTGGGGCCCCTTTGCCAAACGCTGTACTCTAAACCAGTGCCTATTCTTTGAGTTGTGTTTTTACAGGCAACAAATAGATTTTTGTTGTTGTTGTTGTTTCTTAATTCATTCAGCTAGTGACATTATTTTGTTACAATATTGTGTAAATCATAATCTCATTATAATATATGCAATTATAATTTTTTTTTAAAATTCAAAACATTTAATAGTATATAGTACATATAATCAAAGATTTGTGCCTAGACATAAATAAGCCGTAGTTTTTCCAAGGCCCAGGTGACATGCAGAAAAAGGTGAGAAAGAAGCAGAGGAGGGAAGGAGAGACTGAAATGGGCAGCTGACTTCTGGCTGCTTCATGAGTGACATGTGTTCTTGGATTCTCAGCATCTGTGGTTACTGTACAAGACTGGGCCATCAACACCCTGTTATTAAAGGGGAAGGAAAGTCCTCTATAAAACACCATACACAGTCAATGGCTGATGGAGGGTGGGAGACACATTTTTTTCTCAGTGGCAAAGCCACTGAAATTAGGTGTACTTCCTCCTTTAGAGGAGCCCCCACCCATTGATCCTATAAGCAAACAATGAACTCGTGGGTCTCACTCACACATACACAGAAAGCAGGAAAAGTACTGATTAGAATAAGTAAGCGAGTCAGTGGGTGAGGACAGAGAAGAGAGGAACAGAGGGTGAATATTATCCAAACACATTTTGTACATGTGTGAAAATATTACAGTGAAACCCATTGTTATATCTAGTTAATATATAATAAAAACATTAAAGGTAAGTGTGGGAAAGACAATATATGCTCATGGACTGGAAGACTGTATAACATAAAACATCCACACTGCTCAGTGTGTGACCCTCACATGCAGCACAGCCCCACTCACAACACCAGAACTGCTGTAGTAGAAACAGGAGAAGGCGCTAAGAGTTTATGTGGGATCTCAAAGGAACCATCATGATTTGATGACACATTAAAATGACAGACATCAAAACAGTAAAGTTTACATAAACACAGACTAGGGGTCCAGGGAGCATCATAGAGAACTAAGAAAAATGATTGTAAATGTATAACGTTACCTTATCACCAGCAATATCCCAAATCAACAAAACTCCTAGAAATGCTTCAGACATAACAACTGCAGACATGCATTATCCTAGAGCCCTGACTTTAGTTCCTGGTAAGCTGTAGCATTAGTTTTGTCTAATAACCCCCTCTTTTAGACGATGTAGTCCGCCTACTTACATTGCCTTACGCTGGTCAAGTTCCTCACACTCGGAAAGTTTACACTTCATTTGTGACCTTGTGACACCTAATTGTATGATTTATGTGTCAAGTTCCCAGCTTCCGGTTGCTTTCTACTGAAGCTTGGGATAGATGCTTGCCTTACCCAGTTTCTTGACATTTCAGGAATCTTTGTCATTCCCTGAAGATGGTCCTGGCTGAGTTGCACTTATGATTCACCTCTCTTAGGCTTTAACCTCGGGTTATTCTAACAGAGGGGCATTACTATCATGCTCAAATGTTATCACCTTAAACTCATCTCTTTATACTGTGGGTGACAAGCAGAGAGAAGCTGACCAGTTAGTTGGCTGGGGATCAGAGCAAAGGAATCAGTGCTTTGTCTCCGGCAGCTTCCTGGCTAAATGTCACTTCACAATGCACCCCAGAGAGTAGACGGCATTTTCATTTTTTTTTTTCCTTTTGATTTCTTCCGACATTGTAAGTGACCTTGAGGGGACCGCTTTGCTTTTGAGACCCTCTCAGTCTACTCATGTCCTATTTGGTTTTACAATTTCCCCTCACAATTCTGAACTTATCTCTCCTAACATAAACTGAGATGTAGAATCATTTCTGCTATTATTCTTATTGCATACTCATCTCCAGTGAGTTCCTATTTATCAGTTAGATCAAAGCCCACTAAAGCACTCTTTTTCATTATTTTTATTTCACCATGATGTCTTTTTAAAAGATAGTTCAAACTTTGTAAATCCATAGACTTTTGCAGAATGAATGAAACATTCAGAAAAAACAAGGTGCTGGGGGGAGGTCTTAACAAGTTGTTTTCTCCATGATGCTCAGCAAAAACTGAGGCTTGCAAGTCTTTGTATTGGGGGAAAGCCTTGAATATTTTGACCCATTCAAGCCTGCCTTTAATCTTGAAAAGTATTTTGCCTGCTTGGTTGAGCAGACAAGGCCTGGACAGTTTGTCCCAGGTTTCCATCCATTCCAAAAGATGTGGATCTCATGCCTTTTCCTATCTCCTTATAGATCATGTTACACAGTGATTCTTTCCTGCCTTAGGGGTGGGATAACCACTGTAGGACAACTGCAGGGAACATCCCTATGCAAGTGCTTGTGTCTTAGTGAACTGCCTCCCTGAGAAGTACCATATCTTTCTTAACTCTAGACCATTTTAGTTGCCTCTGCACAGTGTAAATGAATGCTAGCTCTGTCCTCTACACTCATGTCTGCTCAGCAATGGTCGTGACTTTTTCTTTCTTACACTGTATTCTTTTCATCTCACACTGAGTTTTAAATCACTGAAGTGAATTTCTCTTTCCTAAATAAAAAAGATAAAAGGAATATTAATAGACACTTTAAACCAGGATTCAGGAGCTCAGAGAGTTATCTGTACCCAGGGACTCCCAATCACACAACACTGGGCTGCTAATAACAGAGAATCTAAATTGAGCAGGAAATGAGTGGCCCATCGAGAACTTATTATTCTTATAGGAGTTACTGAACATTTCAGATGTGTCCACTAAAGGCACAGAGAGTCGTGTGCCAGGGGCTTCAACCTCCAGATTCATTTTAAAACAGGAACTAATTCTGATAATAAAAAAAAAAAGATGTTCAAACACTTTCAGTATGCTCTTTCTAGGAAAATGTACTTCAAAGCTGATTTTATGTATAATAATTTGATTTATCATATTACAATTCATCTTTATATATAATGCCAAGCTTATACTTTAGAAAGATTTATTTTATTTATGTGTGTGTGTGTGTGGTTTGTGTGTGTTTATACACATATGTAGGTACCAGCAGAGGCCAGAGGGCATATGATCTAAAACTAGAGTTATGGGTGGTTGTGAGCCACCCCACATGGGTGCTGGGAGCTCAACTCTAGTCTTCCTGAAAGATGAGCACATGCTCTGAACTGCTGTACCATCTGTCCGGCCCTTCAACCATACAAATGCTCACAATGGTATTTATGCACCATGAGCTAATTGGCTTTCCTGTATTTTATATAGTAATCATATGTATTATATTTATGTATGGATAAATGAGACTTAAAATCTTAATGAATGCATATCATCAAGTATTTGAACCTAGTATGGCTCCTATTTTTTTCTCTTACAATTTAGTCAGTCTGTGATTTACTTTAAAAGATATATTTCTTTAATTTTATTTATGTGTGTCTATGGTGTCTCTCTCTCCATCCGCCCTGTGTGTGTGTGTGTGTGTATGTGTGTGTGTGCAGACCAGAAGAAGATGTTGGATCCCCAGTTATAGGCTGTTTTGAGCTTTTGAGCTGCCCAGCATGGGTGGGTTCTAGGAACTGGACTCAGGTCCTTTGGAAGAGCAGCTGGAGTTATTAAGTACTGAGCCATTTTCTCAGCTCCACAACTGTCTTTTTATGTGTCTAGTTTGCTTCCTTCTTTCAGCTATCTGCCAATGTCCAAGTAAATTATTCTTAATGTGAGCTTAAGTTTTCACTGTTGCTAATGATCAAGGCTCAGCAAACATTTCGGCTGAGGGCCAGACATCAGGTGCTCCAGGCTCTCACTAGACCATAGAGTCAGGATCTGCACACATTCTTTGTTTGGGCTGTATTATCTTTAACTATAATTCTAAAATGTAAGTAAACTTGATATGGTGGCTCAAGTCTGTAATCCCAACACTGGGGAAACTGAGGCAGGAAGGTCATGCTACAAAGTCAAGGCCAGCTTTTTTTAGAAAGTGAGTTAGAGGCCAGCCTGGGCTACAGAGTCTCATATAAAAACAAAGAAATAAAATCTAGACAACATGCTTAGAATGCATACTGTCTAGGCTGTTCATCAATGGGCCACAGACCACGCCTTGCTGGCTTCCAATGTTGTCCCACCAGCTGGTTTTCTGAATGACACTTTTTTTTTTCCAAGACAAGGTTGTTCTGTGTAGCTCTGACTTTCCTGGAAGATGCTCTGTAGACCAGGCTAGACTCTAACCCCCAGAGTTATGCCTACCTCTGCCTCCTGAGTGCGGGGATTAAAGTCACGTGCCACCACTGCCTAGCCTGAATGACACTTTTAAGGAGGTATAAAAGCTGGTAAGAGCATGGGGTAAGCAATGAGACTGCCATACACGTGAGGCTCTCAGGTAAACCAGCATGTAAGAGGAGTCCCTTGGACTCTCTGTTTCTGTGTTTTCCTTTCCTTGCCTGTAAAATGAAGCAAACATTTTTGAGAATAAGGGGTTAGAGAGAGTCAGAAGCATGAACAGGATCTGGGATGGTGTGCAGAGCGTAGAGGCAAACAGAGTTAGATGGGGCTCCATAGGTCAAGACTAAAGGCAATGAGGCCAGGATATTCTGGGATAGGCTTGCAATTTGAAAGCAACTTTCACTTCAGTGATCCACACCGTCTATACCTGAGGAACCTGCGCAACCTAGGAAAGAAAGGAAGGAATGACCACAGGACAGGAAAAGAGACACTGAAGCATAACCCAGCAACTCAACGTTTATAGGCAAGGGCATACTTACACCATGGAGAGGTCAGGAGAGGAATGGATATGGTGCTGGGTGTTTTGAGGAGGAATTCCTCAAGATCTAATGAACAAAGTTAAAGGATGCTCACACCAGCCTATGGGAGAATGAGCACCATCACAGTAACTGATGCTAAGGTCTATGCCGAGAACCAGCCAGTTGGTATTATAAAGCCAAGGATGTGGCTCCAGAGAAGTGGAAGAACAGACAGGAGGTAGACAGGGTGGTGTGTATGGATGAATGATATACACTTTATGGTTCAGAGGAGCCTGCAGTTTACACTGTGAGCAACAAGGAACTGCTTGCAGTCCTTCAGCAAGTGGTCTCATGGCCAAATTTGCATTTAAGACAAATCGCTCTGGAAATTGCAAGCGTGACTCAGAGGGGAAGGGTAGAACAGGAAGATGGATGAGGGCCTGGTTCTTGAGCCCTGGCAGGGAATGATGAAGCCTGGATAGGGCCAGCCCGAGAAGGTCAGAATGGGGGAAACTAATCTGAGCAATATTCATGAGATAAACGCCGGTGACTCTGTGACTGACGCGAAATAGAGTGGGGGGAGGAATAGGGAGAACAGAGCCGCGAATGAGAGAACTGTGTAACACAACACAACACCATAGAGAGAGAAAGCAGGGTCAGTTCTACATAGCAGAAACCAGGTACTGTACGAAGGAAGCATCCAGGGAAGGGGTCCGGCAGGCAGACACTGGCTGGAGACAAAAAAGAGTCACCGACTGAAGAAGTACAGGGACGGCTCGGACACTTGGGAACAGGATGGAAAGGAGGCAAAGGGATAATGAGAATGGGGGGGGGCAGGAGGACAAAAGGAGGATCTATAGAGCCAACCTGGGGCAAGAAGGGAGGGAGGGGAGGAGGAAAGAGGGAGAAATGTATATATATAGAGAGAGAGAGGGAGGGAAGGATGGAAGGGAGGCAAAGAGGGAAGGAAGGAGATGGTGGAGGGAGAAACGGAGGGAGGAAGAGGGATATAGAGAGGAAGAGAGAGAGAGAGAGAGAGAGAGAAGAGGCAGTGCTCACAAAGGTGGATGGTGGAAAAATGTTGAAGCATGAAGTCTTTACAACTTATAAATGCCATGTCTGCTTTTTACAAATACTTAAAACTGTATGTGCTATTAAATAATCTGGTGTGTATGTTATCATATGCCTAACTAAATATGGAAACTAGCTCCTAATTCTAAAAAAGAAAAAAAGAGAGAGGGGGGGAGGAAAGAAAGAAATCTGGGACACAAAGAGAAGGAGGGAGGAAGGGGGAGGAGAGAGAGAGAGACAGAGAGAGAGAGAGAGAGAGAGAGAGAGATGGGGAGGCAAAGAAACCACAGCATCAGCTTGCTACTGGAAAATAACAATGCATTTGAAATTATTAATATTGTGTGTAATTACTTCAGGCTGCAATTAGATAATATAAATCTAAACATTCTCTCAATTAATGCCCTAATGTATTGTTAACTTTTCCTGGTTATCACAGTAACAAAATTACCATCTAAAAAAATCTTTATAGGCCCTTGTTTAAGTTGGAAAGAGACCTGACTCCAACTGGATGGACACAAGCTAACATTCCTAGACTCGGTGGTTTACAAATGACAGCTCACAGGAGAAAGACCCCGGGGGTAATTGTGTCTTATCACTCAATCCTGAATCTGTAGGACCAGAGCAAGCTAGGGAAATCCTGTCGTTCCCCGGTACCACGAGGGGATCTAGAGTCAACGACCAAGGAGAACCTTGACTCCACCTAAAATGTGTAGACTATTCTTTCAGAATCAAGTTATTGCATGCTTCAATCACTTATCATGTATTAATTAATTCTTATCACTCTGACTACACCATAATTTAGAAGACAAGAGGTTCTCTTGGGCTCACTTGAAGAAGCTCTCTATCATGGTGGAGAAGGTACTACAGCATATGGCCTCT
This sequence comes from Sigmodon hispidus, assembly GCA_004025045.1. Lineage (NCBI taxonomy): Eukaryota > Metazoa > Chordata > Mammalia > Rodentia > Cricetidae > Sigmodon > Sigmodon hispidus. The sequence goes on from PVIH01001437.1 coordinate 38,172, forward strand.
GCTTGCTCATATCAGGAAGCATTTGGAAGGGAATGCTTTCTAATTTCTGTTTTTACTCAGGGCAGGCACCCAGCCCATGTGATGGTGCTTCCCTCCTGCAGGATAAGTCTTTGCCTTCAGTTAGCTCTCTGAAAATAGCCTAGCCAACACACAGTAATACTCTGTGAGTTTCATAATCCAGTTAAGCTAGCCATGAAGGCAAACCATAGCAAGTCTGCTTCTTGACAACATGATACTCAATAAAGCCATCCCAACTCACTTCCACAAAATGCTGAAGAGCTGATAGTATTTTTCTTACAAATTTTTGCTATCTGAAACACTCTGTTTGGGTCATTCCCTTGAAGATGCCCATGATAGAGAGAAGCAAGTTGACTGGCCAATTAGTTTCTTTATTCTTAAAAAGCATCGCCTCAATTCTTAGGAATCAAGATGAGGTGGGAGACCAGGAAGACAAAGAAGCCTTGGAGACAGGACATACACAAAACAGTGTTCGTCCCATACCACTGAGCCCCAGTAGGAAGCCATGGACGGCTAGCACATTGAAGAAGGAAACAGAAAGTGAAGTTCATCTCCCTGTCCCAACAGACGGTCTCATTGTTCCTGGCTTAAGTCTACAAAGGGAGAGGGCAGGGGATACAGAAGTTGGAATTGGGGTATCTGAAATTAAGGACCACACTTGGCTTGCCTCATAGGCATGGAAACTGTAAATCAAAGGAGATCTTAGATGAAAAGGCAAATCAGGGAATGGGGTGTCCCTGTGACAAGCCCTTTAGTTCCTCTGGGGAAGATGGGTGGTCCTTGTACCTGTCTTCAGACATTGTTGCTAATCCACAATATCAAATTGTGTGCTGTATAATGTCAATACAATTTCCTTGTCCTCTTGATGGTCCACATTAGCACAAGGGAAATCTTCAAGAAGAATGAGCTGTATCATGTATAAAGCAGAATGTATATAAAAAGGGAGTGGCCAGAAGAATGTCCCTGGATGGAGGAGGCAAATGAGAAATGCCCCATTCTATCTAATTCTATCCAATTAGAATTAGACAGCTCTCCCCTGAGGATCATGTCACCAAAGTCCCTCCCATTTCCCACAACTCTAACACTCCAGGATGTCTGGGACAGTGGGACTCAGTAAGTCTGCACACATTTAGTTACAAATTAAAAATGAAAACAAAGAAATCAACAAAACCACTCGTGGCCTCTGAGTATTAGTTGCTTCTCAGATAGTGTAGGAGCCTGAGACTGTCACTTTCAGGGTTCCTTTTCACATGCTGTCTGAATCAGATTCACTTCTGTGAATAACAAATGCAGAGGGCAGACACCTGGTTGAGGTGCTCAGCTGAACACAGGCTCTAACTAAAAGAAACATCTTCTTTTTTCCAATAGTGTAGGTTGGATGCAATTCTCTTCCATATATATATATATATATATATATATATATATATATAGCTGAATTTTAGCATATTCACTATCTGTAAGCTATTATATACATAAACACAAACATGTATATTTGAGTCCCATGTGAACTCTGTACACGGATATGGCAGAGCCCAACAGATTTTCCTTCTGAGATGTTTTCCTTTTTATTTAGTCTCCTTCAAGAACATTCATGTCCCGCTGAAGGCCTGTGTCCTGCAGAGGGCCTCCGTTCTGTAGACACTCTTTTATCTGTACCGTACAGAACTGCCCACAGATAACATTGGTATAGCAGCCACCGGAGTGTCTATCCTGAAGCATTCCCAGACTGTGGGGAGAGGGTGTCTTTACAGAACAAAGTGGCAACACAAGATGCTATTTTGAGCTATTTTGGTGTACACAGCACACATCAGCCCTTTTCATTACAGCTACCCCAATTCTCTTGGGACACAAATGAACTTAACCATTGCATTAGCCTCTCTAGATGACATTTTGATTAAAGTAATTATTTCTCTAGTAAACAAATATTACATTCTAGATGACTTTAATGGCATGTAATAGAGTCTGTATTAATTCTGGCTAGAAAGCAAAGACATATATCCTGGCTGCCACAAAGCCCACCAAATGTTAAGTCCTGTGGGCTCACACCAGCCTCCACGTGCACTAACCTCAGATTAACAGTAAGGTTAACTGTCCATCACACACACTTCGGTAACATTAGCAACTAAAACAGCTTTGACATGTGCGGAACACTCTTTCCCCATCCATGGGACAGACAGACTGCCTTCAAAGCTTGTAAAGACACCAGGAGCAAACCATCCTGGTAGCTGGGAGAGCTCTGTTCACACAGGTCTACAGCAGCCCCTCCTGAGCCTGGCTTTCATTCCAGAATCTCCCGGGTGACTTTTCTGCTTACTCTTGATTCTAAACTAAACACTTCAGGACAGGAATGACAGGGTTGCAAGAGCATTACGCACTATGGTAATAATGTGAACAACTGTCACTCTGGTAAGACACAGATTTCCAAGAGTCTCAAAAGAAACACACACACACACCTGCTCACAAGCCAGGTAACCACTGGTCTCTAACAATTGCTTTCCATTTGTGGCAATCTCAGAAGAACCTGGGGACTCTTTGACTCCTTGATGGTCAATAGTCCGATCAGATGGCAAGTACTGAACACAAGATTGTAACGCACTGACCCAAAATCCATCCTGAGCCACAAGTGAGCAAATAGCTAGAGAACTCTCTGAAAAATCACCTCTATTTCCTATAGAAGGTGTTGAAGGTGTCTAGGTGACTAGTTAAAAGAAGAGCTTTCACCAACCCAACTGGATTAGCCCAGCCTGGAGAGTCATGCTTTGTGACCCTGGGAGGCACCGCATTGCAAGTCCTGACCTGGCCCTCACTTAGTCGCTGGCCTCTAAGACAAAGGGCTGACATCAAGGCCAGGGGTCAGAGGGATCAGTGAAAAGGCACAGACTGGCAAGCTCCTGTTCACATCTTTGTTCTCTCAAGTCTCTTTTCCATGCCCAAAGAGGAGGAAGTGGCATCCCACCGCCCCGGGAGCGGTCGCATAGGTGACAGCACCGCATCTCCCATGGCAACTAGCAGCTCCTTCCTACAAATTGCCAGTTTTGCCTCTGTCTGGATAGATCCGGAGTTCAGAGAAGGATTCTGGTCTTGGTCTCCTCTCCCATATCCCAAAGGTGGCAGGGGCTTCACGATCCCTTGCCAAGAAGGACCAAGAGAAACAGCTTCTCCACACCCTAAGCCCCGCGCCTGTCCAGTGATGCAGGGCAGCTAGGAAAGGCGCTGGGGACCCGGCAAGGCTAGACTCCACACTCTGCAGGACCTCGGACCGAGGCTCCTCCAAGTTCCCCACAAGAGGGACCATCGTCTCCACCCCTACCTGCCGGAGAACGGTCCTCTGAGCCCGGTGCCCCTCGATCCAGCGACGGTCCCGGCTCAGCTCTGCTCCTGGGCGCGCGGCCACCACGTACAGACGGGTGGGGATGCGCTGGGGACCCGGACTCCACCCGCCGGCAGCTCAAAGCCCCCGCCTCTCTCGCTTCAGCCTCGTCCCTGCTACTGAGTCCTGCGCCCCGCCCCCTCCCTTCACAGCCAGCAGCTGGGCTCCAGTCCTTCCCTGTCCTCCTGGCCCCTCCGGGTCTCCAGCAACCACGGAGGCTAGTCTCCTCGTCCGGGTGCCCTCCCGCCTCCCTGCCGCGCCCCGCGTCCCTCCCTCCCTCCTTCTCACGCGCTCTCACGCGTTCACAGAGACCGCGCCTCCCAGGCTGGCTCTGCCACCCTCCCCAGGGTTCCTCCCGCCTCTTTCTAGCCTATGATGAGAAGAAGGGGCTCCTGCCCTCAAACTTTTCGCCTGACTTCCGTAAGACCACAGGGAAGCTGATGGCACTATGTACTGCACCGGGGCTCCCCTTGGACATCCCACCAGAACAAAGACCATCCCGTCCTGGTGACTGTGGCAATTGTCCAGGCAGAATGGGTGACCACTTTTAAAGCTACAGAGGCCAACACAGGTTTCTCTCTCTACTTCTCTCTGCCTTTTGAGAACCTGATGAAATAGGCTCCAAATTAAGAGCGGGGCACAGCACACTATGTAAACATGTAAACGTATTCATTCGCCATGATAAAGACAAGATATGCCTGTCCCCTTAAGATTTGTCAGCCCTGTAAAGTTTAGTTGGCCATATTTTAGTTAAGCATGTTCTGTTAATTCTGGCAGTGTGTGTGTAGTGTGTGTGTGTGTGTGTGTGTGTGTGTGTGTGTGTGTGTGCCACATATGCATAAAGCCCAGCGGAGTGCTAACAGGCAAATGGATAAATGTGTGTGTGTGTGTGTGTGTGTGTGTGTGTGTGTGTGTGTGTGTGACACGGTTAATTCTTGGACTCATGAAGATAAACTGTACAAGACAAGTCCACAAGACAAGTGCGAAACTGTTGATCTCTGGATTTAATGCAAATTCTACATTTTATACATAGGTGATAGACCCTTACATTTCAAAAGGAGTGAGTTAGATCATTTGGAAGGTAACTTGAGAATGTCGATAGGCTCAAACTGTTGAATTATCATTATAACTATGAGGTGAGGGGCTAGGGAGATGGTTTCTCTGTTTTTAAACGCTTGCCAACCTTGAAGGCTTGAGTTCCACCTCGTGTAACCCAGCTGAGAAGCTAAGTGAAGTTTAAAAACCCCACAACTGTGTGGTTTGCAGCCAACTGTTGCCAATATGGCAAGCCCCAGGACAATGAGAGAACCTCATCTCAAAAACCAAAGTGGACAGGAGAAATGCCCACAGCTGTCCACTGCCCTCCCTAACCCCTACACATGTGTCATACCACACTTCATGCTTACACAACACACACACAGAGAAAACTATGAGGTGGCAATGTGGAGGGTTTTGTTGTTGTTTTTTTTTCCACATATAAAGACAGGCCAGCTTTTTAAGTCAGGTGTGGCTATTTAAACAAAATTTGTGACAATAATCTAACAACATTATCAAGCACAATGTACCCTGGCAAGAACGACTGTAAGATTCCAGTCCAAATGACACTTGCCTACCCATTTCTTCTCCTGGCATCTTCTGCACTTAACAAGATAGAGATATAAATGCTGTGTGAGAAAACAGCAGCTACTTCAAGGAGACATAGTATGGCATTTGAAATCTTAGCTTCCCATTGTACTGTAAGATTCCTAGAGACAAAGAAACACACAGGAATTTAGCACACTAAACGTCAGGCTTGGTCACCAGCACCTACAACCGGGTGGGCATAAAGCAAGTAGTAAGGAAATAATAATTTTATTCCTTATGAGAGTTTGTGTTTCCTGTCATCAGACAGCATATATTTCTAAATTACAGCCATGTGCTTGACCTATGCTTGAATCTTATTATATATCTCAGTTTCTAAATTAGCAGAGAAGTCATAGGATAATCTTTAAAAAGGAACAACATAAAGTGTAAAAGCTGATCACATGCATTTGCATTTCAACCATTCCCAACACATTCTACACTGTGACTAGCTAGAGGCTTGGAACACACGGCTGATTCTGATAAGGCTTTTAAAAATGATTATACCTCCTCAGAGTATGGGCAATGTATTATTAAGAATGTCAATATTGGCTCAGCTCCCAAAGGTAATTTTCCTCTCTAAACTGAGATATAAATGCTGGTTTGCAGTTGATCCCTGTGTTTACACACATACCTCCCATTCTGAAATAGCAATTATTTTGCTACCATAGAGGCATGTGTTATCTGGCTTTGCCAACCCCTTGAGACAAGTAGAGTTGTATCCAGTAGTAAAAAAAAAAAAAATGACCTTCAATGGATACCCCAAAGAACATGACTAGAAGGAAGTTCCTAATTAAGTTTGTGTTATTTTTCAGGAGAGAAGTTATTCATTTCTTGGGGGAAAAAAACTTTGTTAAGGATTTCCCCTCCCCTTCTTAGCATGCTTTTAATCCCCTCTGACACTACAGATTTCTTTCTCAAAGTAACTGGACACTGGAACACAGAAATGAAGTCATCCTTTAACAGAAGCACCACGTGGAGTTTAAATCCCTTCCACGAGCACCTGTTAAGAATCAAGAAATCTCATTTAAGATGGTGGGAAATACCTCGGTTTCAGTAGATGCAAAACTTACACTTCTGTCCCCAAGTTTCACTTCTTCAAGTCCTTTTAAAAACCTCTGTGTGGTGGGACTCAGGTGTTACTGAGGGAGACCTAGAGGTGTAGCTTTGAGGTCTCAGGACCCTGAATGTGGTGTGGAAAGCCCCCATTGAGGACCCCAGGCATGCTGCTCTTCCTTCCTGTTTGTTCCTGTGCTCTCTGGGAGAAGATTGGCACCTTCATTGCACAGGACAGTCAACTCTCCAAAAATTGTGTTAAGGTTCAATTTATATCAATGAGTATTCATATAACTTCTTAATAAGTATTAATCCTGTATATAATCAATTGCCAATAAATAATTCTGCAGTACCTCTGACATGTACAAGGCAACATGTTTTCATATGGCACCTCAACTCACCTTCTATCAACCACCTACCAGCCACCAATGTGCAGATATATTCCTGGAGTTTATACTATGTAGTTGATCACATAAATTCACATTAAGACCCTTTTGACTTACTGCATCTTAGAATGTTTAAAGTTAGAGAATGTAAATCATCTAGTGTAGTTTTCATTTTATCGGATGTTTTTGTCTTGCATTTGTTTGTAACAAATGTCAAAACAACTTGTGGAATAATCAGAAAACTGAAGAGATATGTCCCAGACTACACTGAGTATATAATTTATATGCTAAGTGACATTTTCAGTTTACATCTTAACCCCTGGGTGTTTGCATTTATGCTTCTTTAGATTAACTTGGGTCTCATTTTTCAAGAGTGCATTTTAGTGATCAGTGTGCAGTTTTGTGAATGTCTGTGATATTCTTGCAGGTGTCTATGATACTGCCATCACACTCATATGTTTATGAGCTGCTGCTCAGTTCTCTGTGATCACTACTAACACATGGAGCTCATGGTCTGTCCCAGCGCTTAGCCAACAATGCTAGAAACTTATTTGAAGGTTTTGTGAAATTCTTCAAATAGATCCTTGAGCTTCTTCCCTTATAAATTGTATCTTACATCTCTCCCTTGCCTTGGTACATTAAGGCCTCCAGAGTCCATGGCAATGGGAGTAGATTTCCTCCCCTATACCCAATCTTTAAGGGATAGTCTGGATCTCCACCCTTGCCTGTGAGGGTAGCTTCTGTTTGTCATGGATTCCTCTAGGAGGGTGAAGCTTTCTAAGAAACAAATACAGAAAGTTGTCAATGATCTCTTTTGAGGAAGCAGGTACCACACATCTTCTTCATTGTTCTTGTCAACTGGTAAAATGCACATATTAAATTCCTAATCCCATCTTGGATTCTGGAACAAACAATACTCACTCAGTTATGAGATAATTCTTTTGAAATATTGCTGTGTTCTGTTTGCTTAAACATAGCAAAAAGTTACATCATCTTTTTGTGAGAGTATTAATTTATGGTTTTCTCTTATTGTTGTGTTTTTGTCTGACTTTAGTTTTAATTTGCCTTTGGTAAATGAATGGAAAACTTGTGATCTCTTGATTTACCTGAAATAATTTTAATATAATGGGAATGCCTTCCTAAATTGCCTGATATGGTAAAACTCATCAGCAAATTCATCTGAGTCTAAAATTAACTTGGAGGTAAGAACTTTACCTTTAAAAGCAAAGGCAAAACATACAGAACTACTTGTGTTATTTATTTCCCAATGAGAAGTGGCTTGTGTTTTTCTTAAATAATTTATCCTTTGCATATGAACAATCAAATTTATTGACATAAAGATGTCCATTACAGTCGCTTCATTTCACTGTCTTTAGAACATGAGTGGGATCAGTGTTTACACTCCCCAAACTGGTAAAGTAACATCTTTTTATCCTCCTGATTGCTGTTATGGGATGGGGTCACTTTAGCAATCTTTCTGAGAATCAAGTCTGGTCCCTTTTGTTCTCTTGTGTTTGGTTTTGTGTGTCACTCATCTGTATTATGGTGGCTATCCTTGGTCTCTGTAGCTTTGTTTGAGTCATGTATTGACTTCTGTTTATTTCCCACAGTAAATGCATGAGACAGTTGACATCTCTGTTTTACATGTTCATTTAGAGCCATAAACTCTCGACTAAATTCCTCCTTAGCTACACATGATATCTCAACACCTGTCACTTTCGATAACTTCAACATACTTCATAAATTCTCTTTTGACTTGTTCTTTGAATCTAGCAATCATGAAGGACAACGTTATTATTTGATTTCCAAATGTTTAGGCATTTGTGACAAGTTCTTGTGGTTTGGGTATCTAAGTTAATAGAAGTGTGCTTATCAAATTTATTCTGCATGGCTTAAAATTTTGATATGTGTGGTATGCACACCCATGTTGTATAAATATTTCCATGTGCATAGGTGAGCATGTGTATGTGTGTGTGGAGGTCCAGAGATGCCAGTAAGCGTCTTCTTGATCATGCATGCTATACTGTATTACAAAGAAGGGGATTTCACTGATCTCCTTGAACCTGATCTGCTAGTGTAGCCAGCTTATCCCAAGGATCCCATATCTCTACCTCACAGTGCTGGAATCTCCTGCCTGCTTTACACTCACATGGCTTTTATACTGCTTCTGGTGAGCAGAACTCCAACCCTTGCTCTTACAAGGCAAACACTTTATCTACAATATGATCTACTGTGGTAACCATTTTCAGAATATGGAAGTGTTTATTGTGCTGTTTTTACTCAGTTTATAAAATTAATTTAGCTCAAGATAGCTGACTGGAGTCTTTTTTTAATCCTATTGTCTATTAAGTGTAGTAATTATTGAATCTGAAATTTTAACACTTTAACCTTTTTATTTGGTGTGTAGACTTTAGAATTGTTATATACTCCTGGTAAAGTGATTGCTTTAATATCACACAGGCTATATCTCTATCTCTGGTAATATATCTTTATGTAAACTTCACCACCCACATGCATAGAATTATATGGCCATTCAGCTGCATTTCTATTAGCATAAGCGTATATCTTAGTTCTGGCATCCATAGTACAGCTGAGCAATGTTCACCTCTTCCTCACAGTTTTGAATGGTGGGATGTTCCAGATAAAGGTATCCAGCACCCTTCCTGTACATGCCACTATCCAGTGTTCTCTAGCATGGCACAAGGAAATGTACATCCAGTCACTTTCTCTTCTTTTCATGAAGCCTTATCTTCCATCCAAAGGGTCTGTCCCACATGACATCAACTAATCCTAGTTTGCATTGCATTGGGATTAGTGTTGCTATATAAGATTTTGTGGTAATATAAAATGCAAACATGCAGAGCATCGTAGTGTGATCTCAGCCATACTGTGAACTGACTAGGGTCCTAATATTTTAAGTTAATCTCTTGTAAGAATAACATAATTGTCTTGCATTCTAAGGGAGTCATGTGTCTGGCTTTTGAACAATTGACTTTAGATAACTTATCCTTATTTTCTTATACACTGAAAGAATATCACAACAGTGATTCTGTGTCCTGTATATGAACCTAAGTTACAGGAATATGCTGTGGCAGAGCACTACATATGACTTGCTCATCCAATTAGGGAAACAGGAAAAGTAATTTAACTCACTATAAATCCTCTTACTGAGAATTCCATCTGTGTAACATGTCCCACTATTACACGAAAGGGCCTTTATTAGAAAAGCATGCATCCCTACAAGGCTCACTTATCCAGTCTCTTTGTTTACCCCACACCATCTGTTTAATAAAGTGAAGTCAAAACTGAAGAGACACCATTGTGATATCACAGAATCTCTGGGACCTATAGGAGAGATGAGGGTGTCTGGTGCTCTCACATCAGTGTCAGGGGACGGCAACAGAGCAGGCTGATTCTGCAAATGGAGATGTTGGTTTGCTTAGTTTTTGGGTTAGCAATCCCATCATCCTCTCTGTAAAGCAACCCCTTTACTAGTACCTCTGCTTCATATTTACAGCCTGTAACCGCAGAGACATTTGACACCTTATACCTACTACTGAGAAATTTTAAATAGGAGTAGATGTCTGCATTCAAATACATTCTGTCTTTTTTAATATTGAACAATGCCTTATCATTAGGGAAAATGTTTCTTGAAGCAATATGCTAATTAATGCCTGGGGGGGGGAAACATAAAGATTTTCAGTCTTTCTCCTACAAAGTATCTCATTAAAAAAATAATTGTTCTTAAAAAAATATACAGGCTAATCTCTCTCTCTCTCTCCTCTCTCCTTTCTCCTCTCTCTCTCTCTCTCTCTCTCTCTCTCTCTCTCTCTCTCTCTCTCTGTCTCTCTCTATTTCTCTGTCTCTGTCTCTGTCTCTGTCTCTCTCTCTCTCTCACACACACACACACACACAAACACATATGTGCACATGACAAGTACTAACATACTCATGAACGTACTAACATGTTCAAAACAGTCATTTTAAAATGTTAACTTTTGTAATATGCATTTGTTCTATACAGGTAGACTTGACTATACATACTTCACCAAATGATAAAACAGGATCATGGTATGACAGCCATCTTTGTCCAAATGTAACTCTCATCTCTTGTCAAAGAAGCATCTCTTTGCTGCAAACAGAGATGATTACAGCAAATGGCAGCTGCTCAGAGTACATAGATCATGGAGTGCTGAACTCCAGTGGATATACCAACAACACCATCCCTGCACCTAAGGCTCGGGGAACAGAAAGACTCTAAGAGTCAGGGAACCAGGAAGTCTTCCATGGAATTTTATCTTCTACAAATGACAAGGATGCTTCACTCATGATATCATAACACTATGGCAGCCTGAACAAGATCTGAACAAATTTAACATCTAAAGAGGTGCTAACACAAATGATGGAGGCAGAAGCAGAGATCCACAGCTAAGCACCAGGTCAAGTTCCTGGCCAAGCTAAAAAGAGGGAGGAGAGAGTATATGAGCAAAGGGAGCAGGATCATGAGGAGGACACTCACAAAGACAGCTGGCCAGAGCTGTTGGGAGCTCCCTGACTCTGAAAAACCTGCTGAGGAACCATCATGGAAAGAAATTAAAGCCTTGGAATGTAGGTGACAGTCTAACAGCATGGGCAGTTTGTGGAGCCTCTTGCAGTAGGACCAGAGTTTATTCCTGGTGCATGAACTGGCTCCTTGGAGCCCATTCCCTACAGAGGAACACCTAACTCAGCCTTGATACTGGGGGGAAAGAGGAGGGACTCAGTCCTACCTCAACTACATATGCCAGACTGAACTGACTCACCTTGGGATTCCTTGCCCTCCCTGGCGGAAATGACTAGAAAGAGGGGAGGGAGGGGGGAGCAGTGGTGGGTATGGGAAAAAAAACCTTTTTAAATAAAAAAAGAAGAAGAAAACCATCTTATTAGATAAACAACTAAAAAAAAAAAGAGGTGCTAATACAAAAAGGGAAGATCTGGGCGGGGGTGGGTTGGGAACTGGTCATAGACAAAGAAGTACAGGCAGGTAAGGAATGCTGGGACCAGCAGAATAGTCTCTCCAGGGAGGAGCTCCCTGATTGGTTATCCAATACCAAGTGGTCAGTCCAAAATCATATACATACAAGTAACATGAAACAGACTCAGCAGGTTGTGTTTTTATATCTGCACATATATACTCATATACACATGTGTGTGTATATAACAATAATAATTAAGGAAAAAATAGAGCCGTAAATTGAAACAGAAGTTTGGAGAAGGCATGCGAGAAGTTGGAGAGAAGAAAGGGAAGAATATAATTGTATTTTAATTAAAATAAAAACTTATTAAGAAAAAACATAACTATAAAGTGATAAAACATTTCCACAGTTAATGAAGCAGACAGAAGCCAAAGGATAAATGTGTGGGGCCCAGAAGTATACAGAGCAGCTCCCAGCAAGGGGCAAGGCAGAAAGCTGGCCAGCAAGGCTCTTTGACCACACTGTGCAAAGTGCATGAGTTTGCCCAGCCACAAATGCACTCTAGTCAACTAGGACAGCGTGGTTACTCTAATATCTGAAAACACAATTCTCTTATTGCCAGGATGTAATTTAGCAGCGTTGGAAGACAGAATAGATTTGCATAAAAACCATGTGCAGATCCCAATCTGAAGAATTTCCACTTTGTTAAATGTCAGATCACTGGCCCAGTATGTCAGACTTTTCTGTTGTGATAAACAAATGGTGTCTTCAATGGGTGAGCTATGACAGGATCCTCATTTCACCCTCCATAACAATCTCATGGTCTTATTCCCATAGGCTTAGCTCTGTCTAGGCTCCTAAGGTCCATGGACTCTAATTCTGGTTCATTCCCTCAGTTACCCCTATCTCTTCATGTGAGTGAACAATTCACACCCTGATCTACATGAACTACATTTCCCAAGCCTTTACTCTGAGTTCATCTCCATGTATGTACTTTTCCTCCCTAAACTAGATGCATATCAGGTAGGGATTGATTCTGTCTATAATTAAATTCAGTTGGCTTAGGCTGTAATTCTATGATTCATTTCTGTAGATGCTCATCTTAAGCTGGTCACTGAGTCACTAAGCTCTGTGGCGTAGGCTGGCCCACATTACTCTTTACTGCTTGACTGTTATCTTTCACACTTTTGTAGATGAGATCAGAGAGTAGAGATGAATAAATGTGTAACATTACTATGATAAATAGATCTTGGAGATTTGGAATTTTTGTCCCTGTAATATTAGGGATTTAATTTAGTACCTAGCATATTCATAGAAGCAAGCCCTCTACCTCTAAGCTATATCCCTAGCTCAAAATGTGTGTAATAAATCCCTAATAAACTTGTGATTAGCTAATCATGGTTCTCAACATGACACACTTGGAAAGAAGGAAATTTAACTGAAGGGTGACCTTCATCAGACTGGCCTATAGCAGTGTCTGTAGGAGGGCCCTGACATACTGTGCACAGTGCCACCTCTAGACAAATGCCCTTGAGATATATAAGAACATAGCAGAGAAATCCAGAGGAAGCATGCAGGTCTTCCACGGTTCCTGCTTCTGTTCCATCTTGAATCTTGCCTTGACTTCCCACAGTGATGTTGAAGTGTAAACCCAATAATTCATTCTACCCAAGTTGTTTTTGGGCCATGATGTGTTTATCACAGAAAGCAAATGATGAAACACTCAAATCACAAATATTTTGTGATTTGAATAGTTATTGTATTTCAGTAATTAGACAAGAAAGAGAATTCATTGTTCTTCGATGTTGTAGATAACACTGTGTTCTTACCTTTGCTCCTGTTTTTAAAATTTCACAACACTTAAAATTTGTGATGTTCAAACAGCTGTCACCTATGAAACTTTCTCTTTCTACTTTGAATGATCTCTTCTGAGTTACAAGGCATTGCTAGTCATTCTCCAAGACTTAGTTATGTTGTCTATCGAAACCTTAGAAGCCCATTCCTAATCTGTTTGCTCTCAGGTCTGATGAAGACAGCAAAGATGCTGAGCCTACAGTGTGGTCTCTGTAGTGATACATGGTGTCTGACAGGGTTGATATCAACTCAGGACCCCAAGGCCAGGTTTTCAGCACAAAGGAGATTTGCTTACTCCAGAGGGACTGAGGGCGGGGAACAAGACACAAAGGCAGGAGGTGAAGGATGAAGAAGAAGGGGGAAACAAGGGAGAGGGAGAAGGGATATTTGTCCCAGGAGGTAAACAGGCCTGCCCCTGGACAGAGAGGAGAAAGATGTGGCCCACTGGAAAATGACAGTTTTAAAAGGAAAAAGGGGAAACCCCATGTTAGCAAGACATGTTTAATTCTAGTTGGGCATGTTAATTAGGCAATCCAAATGGGACTTTTGACTTCAATACTTTGATACCTGGACCTTGGTAGTTGGCCTCAGGCGGAGGAAGTGACTAAATAAGGGAATGAACCTTGGTGCCTACTTTTAAGAATCTAATCTAATTTTTTTTTAGAAGGGTAGAGAGAATTATGGAGAAGGGCCATGTTTGCCATGCTTGGGCTGGCTAGAGTCCCTTCAGTATCCTTGTCTCTGTGGAAGGCAAGCAAGTGCTCAGTGATAACAGTTGCTAAGCTGAATGATACAAACAGCAAAAAGATGTTACAGACTTTCTTGGTGAGTCACTCAGACTTTTATTCTATCTTTCACTGAACCCTAAAAATAATCAAAGTAAACATCTTCCTATTTAAAATATAATCTTATGTTTAGATTCATTGAAAAATCCTTTACTAACTAGTATTGTCATTATAAAACAATACAAATGTTCCTGAGAGTGGATAACAAAGCCTCAAGACACTCTTGAATCAGAGAAGGAAACATAGGTAAAATAAAAGAAGCCAGGTAAAGACTAGGCATTCCTACCCAGCCCTTTGGACTCTATAATATATGTACATGTTTTTCCTCAGCCAGGGGAAACAGGGCAAACAGACACAGATATAACTTCTGGAAGCATACTGAACCTCCCAGGTGAAGAATGATGACCCAGCAGCCTGCTGGATTCTCAAACCAGGTCATGCTTCATCATACACTAAAACCTGAAAGGGAAATGCCAGTGTTCTGATGAGATCCTGTTTATTTTCATGTTGAGATCTCGGTAATCACTCTCTTTTCTTTGTTTCAGACCAACTGCATTATACTATCCCTTCTCGGTACATTTGGGAACTTCTTTGTCCTACGGTACATTTGCCAGAGAACATGAACCATCGTTTCAAATAAGTGTTTTAGGGAGAAAAGTTGTAGGTTTGGGCATTACATTTTCTTAAAGCTAGCTAGTCTTATCCCTTTAGGAAAAATGTTAAAAAATAAAGGCAAAAATATCATTGTTGTCTGGAAACAATGTTTACACCTGTGATTTTATAAGCACCATCTGCCCTTTTAATGGTACTAACTTTAGAAGTGGCTATTAACACTCTCAGATTTGAGTCCACCATTAAACACCTTGTTAGAGTCATGTGCATACCTCAAGAAACACTGTATATCTCTTGTATGTTCATATTGTACATTTATTGCCAACAGAACTAGATTGTGAATAAGTATTCTGGGCCGTTTTTATTGGCATTATTGCTTTGCACTTTTTAAATGGGCAGGAGAAAGTTTACAAGGATATAAGAAGTAGGAGTGAGCTGTGGACCACAGGGAGGAACTGAATGGAGGCACAACCTTTGAATGGAGGAAGTTGCTGCTTAGCTACCTGTGGTGTGTCATGGTGTTACAATGAGATGTATCAATGCCACGGCGGACAAGGATGTATCCATAGCAGAAAGGATGGGTTCAAAGTGAGCATGAATGGCCCAAGAGCTGCTTTTGATATTCTTAACAAAACCAATAAAAAAAGATGTAAATATTTCATCAGTTATGTCTTTCATGAAATTCATGAGTGCTTTTCTGTGTAAATAGCACACTTTCTCATGTTATTTTAGTCATGGAAAAACATCTTCCAGTGAACATTTATTTATAGAAGCACAAAATGAAGATGTCTAAAACCCAGCCTTTTAGGAACAACAACAGTTCTACCAGCGATGTGCACCTGTGTAGAATATGCAAAATCATGTATGCTTTCAGGGGGGTGAGATCTGAAGATAGTGATCACATAGGCATGGGGAGCAAAATAGTGATGTCCAGAGGCTGTGGAGATAAGGGGAGAGGGACCAATGGGCAGATGATGCTAGAAGATGTATGATTAGAGCAGTTTAGAAAAAAGTAAGTCAAGAATCCATTGGAGAGAATGGGGGCTATTTATACTATTTATACTAACAATACCTTATATCCATTCTGTGTGTGTGTGTGTGTGTGTGTGTGTGTGTGTGTGTGTGTTTGGAGGCCGGAGGTTGACATCTGGTATTTTCCTCAATTCTACCTCAAATATTGAAGCAAGGATTCTTACTGGACTTGGCTCACTAGTTCAGTTCAGCTAGAATAATCATCCAACGAGCTCCAGATGTATGTACCTCCCAGCCCTGGTAATATAACCATCCACTTTGCATGGCTTTTTAGATGGGTGTGGGGAGCCACACTCGAGTCCTTATGCTTACACAGCAACCAGTTTACTGGCTGAGCCAGATCCTCAGCTCCTGTATTCTGGAAAATACGAATAAAGTGGGTGTTAGGTATTCTTACCACAAAATGACCCCAAAAGCAACAAAACTATTAGTTAGCTGTGATTCACACATCTGTCATCCCTGCAGTCACAAGGCTGAAGCAGATCACAGGCCTCAAAACAGCCAAGGCTGCATAACTGGATTCTGTCTCAGAAAGATTAAAAAAAGATAAAAATGACATCATTTAGCATGCCGTACTTTACACGTGCATATAAACATCATGTCATCACAACCTTCTTGTAGGTGATGCCATCATTACAGCTACCCAGTGATTTTTACTCAGTTTACCTGAGTAGATGAGGGGCAGCATGAGGACTCAAATTCAAATGCCCAGTCCTCTTACAACCTGTCCTGTGTTTGAGACAAGCTCTGCTTTTAGGCTGAATATGCTATTTATATAAAAGAGTTTTGTTATGATTTTGGTCAAGGTAATGAGAAGAATTGCATTGACCCATAAAGCGAACCAACAGAATTCACGTGGGTGTGAAGGTTCAGTTGAGTTTCTGGATCAGGGAAGATGGTTTAGCAGACCAGTTTTCACTTTTTGCAAAGAATCAGTCACAAGGGAATTTTGTTAAAAAGATGCTGTGATTCAGTGATGAGAAACAGGACCTAGTGCTGGGGTCTTTGCATTTTTTATGATGCCATTTTTATCTGTGGAGCTACTCCTGTGGTGCAGTGTGACTCTTTCCCATTTACAAATTTTAGTATGCTGTATCTGTCTAGAGAAAGTCAAGAAATCATGTTTAATATGCATGCTATCAATTGTCATTATTGATCTTATTTTGCCAATAAAACTGAGTATTTCAAAGAGGTCAGTAGGTTCCCAGATATGCCCAGCTTGCAGAAAGACAATTATAAAGCCACACTGAAGGCTGTATTTCTGATTCAATAGCTCATTCCACCATCTAGCCACTGCTCCAAAGAAACTGATGCGCCCAGACCCTTTGTCTTACACTTCTATGCACATCCACCATGACACCATGCATCATCAGATGAAGGCATTGGCTCCTAGTAGACGTGCAAGACCCCAGAAGGATTATGAACATTTCAGAGCTCCAAACACCCAGGCTGTGTCCAATGCCCACCCCCGAAGCAGAACGGAATTCTGTTTCCCTGTGTTCCCTTCATGAACTCCAACAATGGGCTAGTGGGTAAACTTAGTGTGTCCCATTAATCTGAAGTCACTTCTAGTCGTGACAGAAGCAGCTTCTCTTAGCCCCTCCCACGGTCTTCCTTCCCGTTACTCCTTCCTTTATTCCATACTCAGCTCTGCTTCCCACCATGCCATCCAAGAAGAGCCTCATTCATTGGTATGTCTTTTGTTTTGTCTCCTTTTATTTTGAATCCTTTCCCTTATATTCATAATATATAAAAAAAAGAATGAAGACTTAGCAACATTACAGGAAACCTGTATGCTTTGCTTATGAGGGAATCGCATGACATCCAGTTTATAATGCACTTGGTACTTCATCTTCTGCCTTCACTTTCGTCACCTCTGTCATCTCCTTAGAAAACTGCCTTCCCCGCCCGCGTGGGAAGAGTATGCTATATTTGCATGATTGGCACTTCTGCCAGCACTTCACCTCTGGGCACTCTCCTCTACTGTAGATCTGCAAATACTGTAAGAAAGTCACAGTGGCCGAAGCATCATTTCATGGGTATTTAAAAGGTGTAACTGGCCACAGTGGCAGAAGAAATGCTGTCAGTTTCACTAAGAAAATCTGCACTGACATCCAACAGCAGAAGGAGGTATTCCTATGTGGAGGAGGTTTTAGGCCCTTCCCGATTCCTATACTGTTAATCTATAGGGCATCTTGTATTGTCTGAGAAGTGCATAATTAAAGAAACATAGCTCCCAGGCAACGTCAGGCATCACTTAAATTTACAGAGGATACAGCAACACTCTTGTCTTTATCCCACGTGTTTGTCCAGGCAGTTAGTATTAAAGGCATTAGAAACATAAATGGATAAATAAAAATAAACAGGTAGATAAATAAGCTGAAACACTTCCCTGACCAAAAGAACCTTGAATAATTATATTGAGTAGATATATATATCTTATATATAGTCATACATATATGACTATCCTGATGTATGTAAAACAACTATGTACATAGTTACCAGTTTGCATATGGACAGAGATGTGTTTTAAAATGTGGGTTTGTCATCATCAATCTACAGTGAGAGCAAGAGCTCCAGACACAGCTATGGGAAACAGGGAGGCACAGACCCCACTGGGACATAACTCATTTGTGACTTCTTCCTGAATGGCAGAGGGGTTGGTTGGAAGGCTCAGGACTGGACAGTATGGACAATATCAACAGAATCTTAGGTGTAGGGACAGGTCCCCAATGTCTGGTAGCAGCCCTCCCTCAGGTTATAAGGGCAGAATTGTCATGGTCTAGAATGTAGGCTTAATAAAAGCCTCTATTTTTTAAAATGTAAACTCTGGATTAATCAGTTTATGAATAAAAGGCATTACCAGGCCAGTTTTTTGCTACCCTTACTTGCTGGACTTTGGGGAAGGTCTTCTTTCCAAGTTCAAAAAGGCCTTTAAGATGTCATTGCATCAAAAGTACAGAAAATAAAAAAAAAATGTCTAGACCCATATATAATAGATTAAGGCATTTTGGAGGACATTTTATTGTTCATTGTTCATATTCAAAACAATAACTTCTCCAAATGGTTGTGACTGTAGCATAGTTGGTAGAATGCTTGCCTAGCATGTATGAAATCCTGCATTTAGACAGCCCATCCCAAGAACAGCATAAACTGATTGCTATGGTTCACATCTAGAACCCCAGCATGTAAGAGGTTGAGGCAGCAGGATCTGAAGTTCAAGGCCATCCTTGGCTACATGGTGAGCTCAAAACCAGGCTGGAGTACATGAGAGTCTACTCAGATGACAAAGAGACACAAAATGTCAATGCAGATTTAGCCTTTGACCAGGACTTTGACCAGAGGTATTTACAATGACTAAGAAGTGTGGTGGATATGATAACAAACTTTAGAGGATTATGAGATGTTCACCTGTAAGTACTACACTGTGACCCCTTTCTGCCCCTCCCTGAGTGACCTTGTGGAAACTAAAGAGGTGAAAATGTAGAGATTTCCATCTGGGTGCAGGAATATTGGAGAAAAGGCCCGAGCCCAGTCGAAAGCAAACAGACTGAGCTAATAGTACAACTATTTTCTGAAAGTAGTGTGCTGAAGGATGCAATCTGATGATTTCCAGGTTGTTTGTTGTGTGACAGTGGTGTGGACTCTTCAGCCAGGCACATGCTCAGATGTCTTCTATGATATTTTTTTAATATGATAAAGAAAATAGCTGAAATTCACATCTGGGCAGTGTGATAGAGACAAGGAAATCTTATGTGAGACAGTCACAAGACTCCACGAGAACTCATTTAATGGAAGCCTGCTGCAGAGCCAGGATTGATGGCAAGAAAATAACACCCTCAGTAATTTACAGAAATCCTGGTGAGGGCATTGAACTTCCTACAATCTATTATATGAGGATTTTGAGTCAATCTTATCTACAGCTTAGGAAATAGGCTGACCCCAATTTGCCATTTTGATTGTCAAAATCCTAGATTTCTATGCAGCCCTTATAAAGGAGGCTTCCCAGGGCTGTGTAATGGCAGATAAGATTTCCCAGGCTTAAATTATGTAGTGAACAAGCAAGTACAGAATTACATAGCAAGCGTTATAATTTAACATTTTAATGCACAGATAAGATGTGACTATAAGAACTGTTAATAGTGGCTCTCCGTGGGAGGTGATATGCACAGTGATTTTTGTATTCTTTGTTCGTCTATTTTATACCCTAAATCAATGCTATCTTCCTGAGTCTGTGTGATGCACAAACCCTTGCCAAGGTTATCTGTTCACCTATGCATCTTAGTTCAACTTTTGAGGAAACAAAACCCCAAACCAGGTGCCTATTTGAGGGACTTTAAGCTCCCTGCAAAAGAGACAAAGGCAGAAAAAAAATCCTCCATCATGATGTCTGAAGATTACTGACATGTAGCAACACTCATGTTTTCTTTCAAACTGATTCTCATGTGACTCCCAGTATTTAAAGGTGGAAGACTGGTTTAGAAATTGAGTGTGCACTCGTGCTGCTTCCATGTGTTTAAGGCTCTGGGGATAGAGGTCTGGCTAGCAGAGTGTGCACTGCTCATGCAGGACGCCCTAAGTCTGGCTCCAGCATGTGACTTGAATAAGGTAGTGCACACCTGTAGCCCCAGCTCTCAAGAGGCAGAGATGGGAGAATCAGAAGTTCAACATCATCATTTGTTCCAGAACAGAGTCATCACCAGTCTGGGCTACGTGAGACTCTCTATCTTAAAAACATAAGATGTTTTAAATATTTTTTCTTGGGCAAGATCACTAGTGAAAGCTTGGCTACTGAAAATCTTCCTGGGTGAAATATGAAATACCCAGAGACATCCTTGAAAAGTTGATAGCAAGGAATTAGCATAGGCTGTATGAGGTGAGTGGCCTCACTTGGCACATTGAACAAACATAGTTGGTGACCCGGGAGTGAATAGAGTTTCTACATTTTTTTGTTTTCATCATATGTATTTTTTAATTTATTTTTTTAATTGGTGTGTGTGTGTGCGCGCAACTCACAATATAATCACTCTAATGTGGCTTCTCCTGTGTCACCACAGGAGGTACAAAAGAAAGAATGTGACCAGAGGTCAAAGAAAGCAATAACAACCCTTGAACCACCTGCCATGGCAAGAATTTGTGAACTGGCAGAATTTGTCAAGAACAGTCAGGAGTTTGTAGTTGAATGTTCTATTTTCTGGTCATAGTGACTAATTCTAAAGCTTGTATTGTGGCCAAGCTGTATTGCAATAAAAAAATAAGGTAGTGAAGCTTAATGGTATCTCTGTGTCCAAGAAGAAAGACATAAAGAGACAGGCAAGGAGGGTTAAGTATCTAATTTTGAGTTGGAAGAGCCCATGGTTAGTTCCAGTAAGGAAAAGAGACACCCTTGAAAAGGTAACAGTAAAGAATTGGCATAAGCTGTCTGTTCCCCCAAACCATATCTCGCATATTCAAGCCCAAATCTATAGAAGAAAACCCAAGATAGCCTTCCCTTCCAACCTCCCATATCCACAGATTGTCCCTTTCTAGCCCCCCCCCCCCGAGCTCCTTCTTTGTCCCAGACCATAACTGCAGCAGGTGCCCCCTGCTAACACAAGTACTGCTCCTTCCAAGGTAACAAGTAGGCTGAGGGCAGACCCACAGTTCCCCTTCTGCTCCTGAGATCAGTACCCCCAATTTCATCCCCAGATCTCTAGTGGGATTATGGTAATATTGTAAATATTTGTCCTGCCTATGGATTTAATAAAAGCTGATTGGCCAAAGGCAGACGGGAAGTGTGGACAGGGCTACCAGGCTAAGAAAACTCAGGAATATCTCAGAGTAGAGCAGACACACCAGACAGACACCAGGCAGAGCTGCCAGAGGGGCAACTCAGATGCCAGGAGACTATACAGAGCAAAGAAGGTATCAAGCTGCATGGCTAAACAAGATGGGTTGACTTCAGATGCAAAAGTTAGCAAGTCATATGCCTGGGCCCTAGGTCAATCAGTGTAAAATTAATGTAAACATTTGTGTGATTCTGTGACTCTGTGGCACTGCAAAACTGCAGGTCTGTGGGCCAAACCTTAAGGATAGGCCGGAAAGGCTGACCAGAATCCACATAATACCACAGCGCTGTAGCAGAACACCTGCTGTTATCTCCTTTCCCTCTGTGAAGCCATCCCCAACAGAGATGTTCTCCTCCAACTTACCCTCCCCCAGCTCATCCCAGTATCCACCCTCCAACACCAACAGGCATTCCCCACCCCCCTGTGTGTGTGTGTGTGTGTGTGTGTGTGTGTGTGTGTGTGTGTGTGTGTATGTGTCTGTGTAAACCTAATACAGCAGAAACTTCCTGGGATCTAGGAAAATGATCCTCATTGAGGAATATTGAATGTATTTGTATTTGGCCCCCATAAGCTCATAAGGGGTGGCACTATTAGAGGTATGGCCTTGCTGGAGGAAGTATGGTCTTGTTAGAAGAAGCTGGATGATATTGACCTTTAATCTTTGAGGCTGAAGGACACACCTTTAACCTGGGCCAAACCTTCTGTTGGACATGTGTCACTGTGGGGGCAGGCTCTGAGGTCTTTTTCTCAAGCTTCACTCAGTGTGACAGCCAGTCGCCTTCCTGTTGCCTCTGAGTGAAGATGTAAAGACTCTCAGCCAACTCCACATCTGCCAGCATGCCAGCATGTCCCCACCATGATGATATTTGACTAAACCTTCGAAACTGTAAGCAAACCACCTCAGTTAAATGTTTAAGAGTTGTGGTCATGGTGCCTCCTCACAGAAACTGAAACCCTAACTAAGACAGTAATAAAGATTCCTCAGTCTCAACTGAGTAGCTCTTGTCTCTTGTAATCAGGTGAGGCTTCCAGTGACAGGGCTGGCTTGTACTCAGTTGAATTGTTGGCCAAGGGTGTGCCATAGAAATCCCCAAACAACCCAGGCTGTTGATAAGATGAAGGGTTGTTCTCCAAAGCTGACAGCAGGGCTGCATTTCTGAGAATAATACCCACAGAACTCACTGAATACAGAGAAGTTGAACTGGTTTCTACACGGAGACTTCACTCAGATATTTTAGTCACTTTGGTGGAGGAACTTACTCTGCAGGCGACTAAAAGACAAACATGGACACCAGCCCAGCCACAAAACCCCCAACCTACAATCTGTCCTGCTTGCAAAATATGCTTGAGCAATGGTAACCCAGAACTTGTGGGACTGGCCAACTAATGTCTGATTTGACTTATGGCTTGATCCTTGTGAAGAAACCTATACCTGACACAGCCTAGGGAACTAAGAACCACAGACTAGGTAGCCCAGAGATCTACAGTAAAATCAGACACTGCTGGTCAAAAAAAAAAAAAAAATCAATAAAATGATTTCTAATGGTATTGTGCTATACCCATCCATCAGTGCTTTATCCAGTCATTATCAGAGGGGCTCCCTATGGCAGCAGGTGGGAATAGATGCAGTGACCCACAAACATACATGATGCAGAGAAAGAGCAAAAACAGGATGTCTGTCATCCACTCTCTCCCTCAGAGCAGAGGGAATCCCCTGGGAGGTGGGAGATTGTAGGAGCCAGAGGTGACAAAGGACAGCAGGAGAACAGGGCTCTCTGAACCCACTAAGCCAAGTCCTTCTGAGCTCACAGAGACTGACTCAGCAAGTACAGGGACTGCATGGGTCCACACCAGGTTGTCTGCATGTATATTATAAGCTATTAGCTTAGCATTTTCTATAGGACTCCTGACTGTGAGAACGAACAAGTGGGTTTCTGCCTTTGGTGCCTGCTCTTGGGACTTTATTTTCTCCTGTTAGGTTGCTCTGTCCAACTTGGGTATGACAGATTTGCCTCATCTTGTTTTTTGTCTTGTTTGGGTGTTGTGTCTTGGAAGCCTACTTTTTCTAATGAGATAGAAAAGGTCTAAGTATGGGTGGGTGTCTGAGGGAGGGGAAGCCATGGTCCAGATATATTGTATGAAAAAAATCTATTTTCAATAAAAAAGAAAAAATAGCAAGTGAGAAAAGTAGCTGAAGAAACAGACACGAGATTTGGAGCTGATACAGCGCAGGGCCGAGGACAGCAAAGGCAAATGATCCATTTCAGGAAGGCAGTTTGGTTTGTTACAAGGGACTGGGCTTGGCAGCGGAGTGGGGAGCTTGAAAATGTCCCTACTACTTTTGCCACCCGACATAAGAGAAGGTGGAGTAAAATCACTGAAGTAGACCACTTAATGAGCACAAGGCAAGGTTGATTGTGGCAACACACAGCCAGACTACTGCTCAGGGGCAGAAAGAAAAAAATGTAGAAGGAGCCTTTCCAGGTTTAAGGGGACAGGTCGTGTGTGGGAGGAGTGTGGGAGCCAGAACAGTGTGGGAGCCCATGTTGGGGCTTTGATCAACATGGTACGATCTTGTTAGAGTTAATCAGGAACTTGATGCCTTGCTAGAGGTGGATCTGGGAAGTGATGGCTTTTCCTAACAAAGAGAAACCATCCTTACAAAACTGAGAAATGCTGAGTATAGGCAGCAATACTTCTGTTTACCCAGAGTCCAGCCTGAGTTGAGCCCCGACTGCCATTTAGGACACTGTCAGCAGCATCCATCGCCATGTGGTAGACCACTTTGAACCTGACAGTTATCTTTGAATGAATGAACAAATAAACAAATACATCTCAGGGACCCCTATTCACCCCACTATCTGGAGGTATTGTAGCACTATTCTCCAATGTCTCTCTCCAGTGACGTTGAGGAGTCTGTGGCCACCATGCTAGCCCAGGGAAATGAATGCAGAGCACAGTTCCTACCCTCAGCCAGTTTTCCAAAGAAAGAGTAACTCGAGGCTGAGTTAGGACTGCAGCAGGGTCCTCTCCCTTCTACTCCACACATAGCCATGCAGCACCTCAGAGAACGTCTATATATTCAACACTGCTGGAGATTCACTTTCAATATTACTTGTTTAAGATTTAAGAGATTCAGGACTTCTTAATTTATATTTTCTGCATTTCTCTAGTCAATGAATGACAGTTTCACTTTTGTTTGCACTACAGAGGTGCAGCCACCTGAGAAGATAACATAAGGACTAACTGTAGTGATGGAGCTGAGTTCTTTATGAAGTATCATTCCAGCTTGTCTTTTTACAAACCGGGCCACTTTTCCTCAGAGAGGATGAAAAGACTACCATTTCACTGGCCACAGTGCCATGGAGATTCATTCACTGTATTATATACAAGATCCAGTCTTACTATAGCTGAAGAATAATATCTCACTAGATTTGGTGGAGGGTATTACATTTACTATGTCCATTAGTATGTTCATGGGCACCATGGTGAATCAGCATATTCATGAATAGCACTGAAATGCAAACCAGAGGGATTTTTATTGTACTTTCTGTGGGAATACACCCCATGTATAGGTGACCAGACCATGCATTAGTTCTATTTGTAGGTTTTGAAGACCAAGCATACCCTTCCTTCCCCATGACGATGAGTGTTAATTTATGGCCCCAGCAGCAGTGACAAGAATCTTCTTCCCTTTGCATCTTCAGCAGATGTCATCAGATGCTACCCACCTAACGATAGCCATTCTTACTGGAATGACATCCTCGTGATTTGGATTCATAATTATCTAGGGATCGGTAGAGGCTGAATGGTTCTCCTCATGGCCCTTTCAGCCATCTGCATCTTCTTGTGAGAAATGACCCATGTTCCCCCTCATACCTGGAGGCTAAACCTGTTGTCCTCAGAGAAGAGAGAACAGAATAGTGAGGAGTAGCAACTCTAGAGGGCAAGAGGGGATGGGAGG
>PVIH01001437.1:63751-235833 GCA_004025045.1 Sigmodon hispidus
CAGGGATGGAGTCACACAGACAAATGTGATGAGCATGGACCACAGCAGATGGCAGGGATGGAGCCACACAGATGTGAGGAGCATGGACCACAGCAGATGGCAGGGATGAGCCACACAGATGAATGTGATGAGCATGGACCACAGTAGATGGCAGGGATGGAGCCACACAGATGAATGTGATGAGCATGGACCATGCAAAGACAAGGATGGAGCCACACAGATGAATGTGATGAGCATGGACCACAGTAGATGGCAGGGATGGAGCCACACAGATGAATGTGATGAGCGTGGACCATGCAAAGACAAGGATGGAGCCACACAGACGAATGTGATGAGCATGGACCACAGTAGATGGCAGGGATGGAGCCACACAGATGAATGTGATGAGCTTTAGAAAAGAGCGAGAGAGGCACTAAAGAGATGACAGCCCCAGAAATTCTCATGACCTTAATTTGATAATTAGCCCCTTCGAATGTGTACTGAGCTTTCTTACTGTGCCAACAAATATGTACTGTTAATGTGCTTCCAGTAAGGAGAAAGAGTAAAACTAAAATAGAGCACTTCTTGAATAGAAGTCAGTATCTCACACGGATTCCCGAAACCCTCCACAAACACATCTTCTCTTCAATGTTTGTCAGTTTCTGGCTCTTCTCCCCAGCCACTGTGCAGCAGGTATACAGCTGGGACTTTGCACCTTAACAATTCAGGTGTGTGGAACCTCAAGTTCTTAGAAAACCTCTGTCTTCACATCTGGTCTTTCTAAGCCTGTGAGCCTTTCCTCAGTGGAAGATCTCCCTAGTCACCACGTGGCCTTGATCATCCATAAAAAGTTTCTCTCTCTCTCTCTCTCTCTCTCTCTCTCTCTCTCTCTCTCTCTCTCTCTCTCCTAATTACTTTTCTTTAAGCGTGTTTGCTGACTGCACATAACTATTCTCCATTATGTGCCAGGAAGTTGTCTTTCTGTCCCTGGAACTTGTCTGTTACCCCTTCCATCATTTCCTAATCTTAGTGAGTTAAACTATGTGTGTCTTCCATTCTATGTTAAGTCCCCCAGCCACTGAAACATGGTTATCATCTGTGTCATTTTATTAAAGCCACTTTCTGAGCTTCCTAATCAGCTTTCTTGTCCTGGGATTCTGTAACAACCCTGTCCTGTCTTTCAGAGGACGTTGGTCCTTTAGAAGCACAGACTAAAGCCTGGTCACGTCCGTGTCTTCCAGTAAGTACTCTGAGCTAGAGTTCCTTTAGATCAATGGTAGAGTAAATTTCTGTTATTTATGCCACCTAGTCTGTGTTTTGTCATGGCAGCCCTACAAGATGAACACAATGACACTCACTAAGGAAACCAAACTGTTTCATAGTTAACATACGCTTGCACTGTCCACAGATGACTTCCTTAATGTCCTCTGCCTGGTTTTCACTGGGCATTCAAGGGCCCTTAGGGGAAAGGAGGGTTAAGCAATGTTTAGCCAGTATGTATAGTTAGCTCTTTTTTTATATCCCAAGACTTATTAGCACTCTGGGTATCAATTCACCAAGAATGAATAATAGTTTGAATGACATCAGCTTCCGCCAACATGAAGAGGTTACTATGGTAATGGAGCAAGTTTTTTTCAGAGCACAAAACAACTACCGTGCTTGATATATTGGTCAGGCAGGGGAGGCAGTCACGGGAAAGCTGCAGCATTCATTCAGTGAATAGCCGTTTATGCAGCATGCATGTCAGCAATTCTGCTGTGTTATTCTGAATATCAAAACCATAGTGGTTATGCTGAAAATCTTGGCAGACTTACAAAAGTGTAAACTCTCATCTTCAGAGCTTTGCTTCTTTGTTTTTGTTTGCTTTTCCTTCATTTCTTGGAGTTCATATTTTCAACAGGTTCAGGGGTTTTCTGTTCACATGCCAAAAGGAACGCCTTCCCGAGGGCTTCCTCACCATTCTTCGGTGAACTCACTGAATTCTCTCTCAGCCATTTAGACCTTACAGTGGCCTGCTGTGAATTTCAGTTGATGTTTCCAGAATAAGCTGTTGCCTGTACAAATTTCCTGGAGGTTTTTTGTTGTTGTTGTTGTTGTTGTTGTTTTGGGTTTTTTTTTTTTTGAGATAGTTAAATCCTTTTACTTTCATATTTCTCCAATAAATCTTTTCCAGAAAGGTTTTGAAACCGGAACTGTCAAGACTGCCCTGCTCAATCCTGTCTTCTAGGGTGAGGCGTTGGCTTGATTTGAATACTGGAAGAGAACGGCCCTCATCAGGAGCAGATGAGCTGAGGAAAGAGAAATCATTTGCAGACAAGAACTAAAAGAGTACCCCTAAAATCCAAATCTGTCACAACAGGCTTCCTGCCGTATGTTATGTGGGTATACACAGCAATCCTCCTAGGGCATTTCAATGTTAGTAAACTTGTAGCCTCTTTAAAAAAAACAAAATTACAAAAACAAACAAAAAATTACCTCATTTAATGCTCCTAGTATTCAAATGAATGTAGGGCCATCTACTGGACCATGGGTAGCCTTTCTGGGATGTGTCCACAAGGAAAACTGATTCTTTCCTCAGCAGCCATCAACTGCCACTACCTCCCCAGGAAAGGTAGACTTCATACAGGTGGGATTTTGTCTGGATGGATCTTGTGCATACAGCCAAGCTATCATGAGCTCATGTGTGCAATGAACCTGATAATGTCTAGAAAACACACTGCCTCACAGCTGGCCTCCCTGAGAATCTTCAATCTCATCTTACCCTGTGATCCCAGAGCCTTGGGGGAGTGAATCTGTTACACATGCCCATGAACTTCCCACAACCTCTTACTCTCTGTATATTGCCCTGTCTGGCTCTTGCCTGTGAAGCCTGACTCTAAGTTGTGGGTCCCTGGGCACCTTTGAGAGTTATAGCTCAACCCTGCTCTGAGCTCCATTCACTGTGCTTTCTGATTTACAAAGATGCAGAAAGTAGTAATGGCAGGTTCTTCACCATGGCCAGGAGCAGCTCCACCATGGCTTCTCTGCATGCCTCATGAACCAAAATCCCCAGAACCTGTACACTAAGATACCCCTATCCTGCCATCCTCCTGTGACTGTTTCTGTCCAGTATTATGTCACAACATAAGGAAATTCCCTGAGCTGGATTACACCTCTGTCAGAACTGTGGGAAGAAGGCCTTCACAATGAGATTAGAACACAGACCTGCCTGCTTTAGATGGGTGGTCAGGGCAAGCTGAATCACACTGGGAAGTGGTTTATATTTCTCAGTGAGAAACACATTTTCATTTATCTGATCTAGTATTTGTTTTTTAAAAATAGTTTTTAATACAAATAGCACACTGTTCCCCAAAGCAGGCTCTAAACAACGGCAAAGTGACCATTCTTTCTGCTCAACAGTGTTTACTGGAAGTGATCTGGTGAAAGACGAACCACCCACCCAGAAAGGCCCCAGCTCATGCTCTCTGTGAGGTGTTGCTCACAGTGTGTATAAGAACAGCATTGACTCAACCATAGTCACGTTCTTGTTTCTTCTGTGAGAGTCCAGATCCAAGAACTCCATGTGGAACTCTGTGTCCACACTTCCCCTGAGAGTGTACATTCAGACCCGGGCCATGTTTCTGCCCTAGCTCTTAAGTCATCCAGTCACAACTGGAACTGAATCACTTGAATGGTATCTGGGTCTTATGGGGGCAACAGTGAGTGAGGCTCCAGTGGCTCCGGCTTTCTAGGTGCTAACATTCACATCTATGCTCCCTCCCTTGCCAAGCTTGGTTTCCTTAGCACGCTTTATTCCCACCAGCAATTAATGTTCATGCCAGGGAGTCTGAATTTGCATGAAGTCACATTTCTGATTCCTGCTCAGATTCTGAGGACTTAAAAAACAAATCAAGTATCATCAGGATTCTTGCCACGTATAGTCAGGAGAATTGTTGTGTGTTTAGGTTATTTTTGAGCTGGACCACTTATCCCTCACCTCATGGGAAACCACCTTTTTTCTCTACTATTATGAAAGTGGTACACAAGTAAAACCAAGAGTTTGAAAAAAATAACTAAAAACATACATCATTTTAAAAATTAAAATGCAATATATTGGTGCTGAAGAGATGGCTCAGAGGTTAAGAGCACTGACTGTTCTTCCGGAGGACCTGAGTTCAATTCCCAGCAACCACAGGGTGGCTCACAACCATCTAGAATAACATCTGATACCCTCTTCTGTACACTGTATACATAATAAATCTTTAAAAATATAATATATAGCACCACACCTGAGAGGTAATACTTCTGCCTTTACATGCATTTCATAAATTATTCCCTTACATATTCTGAGATATGCTTAGCCTATGGGGCTAACTTTTCCTACCTTCAAAAATATCATGAGATGTTTCCTATATCTTTAAATATTCTTCAAGAAAATTACTTTCAGTGGTTTAGTGATCTTAACTGGACTGAATTATCCCAGCAAACAAAAGCACCAAAATCTATTCAGCAACTATTCTATTATTTGACATTTCTGCTGTTTTTAAACCTGAGAGATATCAAGGGTTTTGAGGTCTCTGTAAAGCCTCTAACCATCTCTTTGGGGTAAATTAAAAATGTGGTTACTGAGGTAAAAGACATAAAGATTCCAAATACACTCAAACTAATCATCAAATTGTTTCACAAAGGTCATCCAAATTCATGTTGCCCTGGGGGCATCATCCTAAACAGCCATTACCAGCTTCTCTGATTAACATGCTCAGGTATGAAGGGCAGTAGCTACAGAAGGAGGCTCTGCACTTGAAACAGCATCGGCGAGGAAAGGCTCACACTCACTCCGCTGAACCAAACACGTAGGACATGAAATATGAATGAAGTTCATCTAAGACTCTTCCCGGGAATTTGGGGAAAAACATGTCAAACTGAAACAGAGGAGAGAAACATTAATGGTACATAGAGCCAGATGACAAGCAGTTGTTATCCTTATCCACAGATACAACAATTGCACATCGAGTATGTTCAGAAATTAGCACGCCTGCACTGAGAACCTTGTTTCTTGTTATTCTCTGCACTGCACAGTAGAGCTGTTACATCATATTCATGCTGAGTGGGGTCGTCAGTAATCCAGAGATGATTTGAAGCACACAGCAGAATTTGTATATGGATTTATATAAATATTGCATCATTTAAGTAAAGAATTTATGTGTGCTGGTACCCTAGCGACTCCTGAAATCTCATCCTCAGAAGATCCCAGAATTAAATACATAGAAATGTGAGAGACCCGGGGAGATCTTTCAGTGGGCAAAATGCTTATTGTCCAAGTGTGAAGACCTGAGCTCAACCCCAGGCAAAGGCAGATGAGTCTCACAGATCCTTGCTCTTGGGAGATCTCTGAGGCTCCTGATTCTTAGGCTTCTACTCACATTGTGGAAGAATCTCATTTTGCCACAGACACTCTAAATTCCAAACCATGCCAATGACTTCATCCCAAATGATGGAAATACTGACTGCTCGCATAGCCACATAGTTTGACTATCTCCTTACAGCATAAATGCCAGCACATTTTATTTTACTTTTCCTGGTGAATTGTTTGTCATATCACACAGGTTACCAAGATAAACATTTCTCAAAAAATAATTTTCATTATTTGAATTCTGTCATCAAACCATTTCTACCCAGTATCCAGTCTTGGAAAGCATACACTTAAATTTCTCTTAAACTACTGTTACACTAAAAAGTGACTTGTTTTCTCTCCATTTATTTTTGTTTCCAAACTGCACCATTCTTCTCTTCCTCACAGCAGATGTCTGTCTTCTCATAACTCCACTTACAAGATGGGAATTGACAGAAGAACCTACTGAAGATCAGGGGACACCCTGTCCATATATGCATCAGTGAACAAAAGAGACTGTTTCTAACAGGGCAGAAGGGGAGGACTGACCCCTGAGGGTGCCCTCTGATTTCCACACATGTGCTATGACGTGTGTTGTCAGACTCACAGACATGAGTATTTACATGACATAGGATATATTTAAAAAACATTTTTAAAAAGCAATTAGAAAGGTACATGAATTGTGACAGAGAAGGCAAGCTATGTGCTCTGATGACTTGGAGATGTTTTTCCCTTGTCTGTCTTTAATGGGAGTAGCTTCAGATAGCTGTTTCTTGTCCTAATTTCTGCCTGGATTTCCAGAATATGCAGAGAGAGGTTGAGGGAGGGGGTAGAATGGACAAGGGAGGAAAGGAGGAAGGAAGGGAAGGACAGAGAATCTATATATAACTTTCAGGTCACACACTATTGCTACCTCTGTCTTAGTCTCATTTTGGGAAGAAATCTGCATATTTATTCCACAGACCCTCAGAAGACACAACAGCAGAAGAATATCCTCTAGTCCATGGTGGAAGCTACCCTGCCATGGTTTCAGTGTCTTCTCTCTAAAAATATAAAACCATCTTTTAATGTGTTTGCCATGGAGACAGCACTGAGAAACAGGGCCCTTGGAGGTGGTTAAGCCACAAGCACTGACTGAGAGGTGGGATTAGTGACACTGTCATAGAATGTCCCAGTCCTTGCCCTTTTACCCCCATCATGAGATAAGGGAGTGGAAGAGCCCGGAGCCTTGACTATGGCCTCAGGACTGTGGGTAACAAGCTCGATGTTCATGAACTACCATTCAGGAAGAGGATCAAGGTCCACAGACTGCAAAGGACACATCCCTGGTTTTGTGTGTCACCATCTGTTAGCATGGCCCTGCCAGGTGCTTCAGGCTAACGAGTTCAATGCATTCTATCTGTCAATACAAATCAAGGTTTAAAATACTTGCTGTTTTTTTTTTTAATATCTTCTACCCTGTGATCAATTTTGAGTTGGATGTTTGAGTTTATTGAAAGATTTTTCAACCAAAATTAACTAGTTTTGTAAATCTGCAAAGAAAACTTCCAGTTTAGCATTAATATAGAAAGAGTATGTATATGCATATGAGAATTAAAAGCCTATAGGAGCAAAGAAAAGAATGGTGAAATATTCATTTTTTCTCACCTTAACAGAATAAAGTAGCGAGCATTGTGCAAGTGTTTAGCCCACAGATAAGATGTCTAAAGAAACCTAAACATCAAAGAATAGTTCTTGGTAGGGTGAGGTTTCTTGTTTGACTTAGGCTGGCAAGAGGAGGTAGTTGTGTACACTACTGGTGGCTGCATGGGGAGGAGGCTTCCTTCAAGGATGGGCTCAGAGAGAGACAGATGGGGGCATTGGTCCTGGGAAATGAGGTGGAAAGTGAAGAATCTGGGGCAACTGTCACTTTTAACTTCTTGGACTTGGGGTACATTGTAGATGCCAGGCTCCAGAAGTACAGTCCGATCTAAATAGACAGAACATTTTTCAAGGGAAAATTTAAAAACTGCGTTTCTCAAAGTATGTAATGCAAGAATAGAATAAATCTGAGTTTTCTTGATTTGTGAAGGTAAAGAAATTTAATGGGTAAGTATTGAATGGAAAAATTAAATGGAAAACTATCATTTCAAGCTGGAGAGATGGCCCAGCGATTCTAAAAGAACATGCTACTCTTGCAGAGAGCCTGAGTTCAAATCTCAGCCCCTACATCAGGCAGCTCAAAATGACTTATAAATACAGTTGTGGGGAATCTGATGCCCTCTTCTGGTCTCAACAGGCACCTTCATGCACATGGTGCACAGACACACATGTTGGCAAAGACACATAAATAAATAAAAAATATAGTGTTGTTTTAAAGAAAACAGAAAGAAAAAAACCATAATTTTTCTATCATTCATATTCACATAAAAGATCACTATTTCAGGTGCTCTGAAGTAAACAACATGTGAATTTCATGATTGTGAGGAACACAACACTGGGGATTGCAAGGTCATCTTCCTTAGAAAGATACAAATATCCATACAACCACACAAGGGCAAAGAGACAACAAAGTCACTGGGATAACGACAGCATATAGGAAGTAAAAATAATGTGTGTGAATGTAAACATGTGTGTGGCTTTATACATGTATGTGTGTGCATATGTGTGCATTGTGCTAATGGATGTGTGCACACATGTGCATTGCATACTGAAAGATGAGGCAAGGAGTTTTTAGAGTTGATGTGAATATGGAATGTTAAATAGCTATGAAACAAACATGGTATAAATGAATACAGTGGCCAAGTGCCTTCTCACTGATTCCTTTGTCCTTAGTCAGCAATGGAGCATGCGCTCACCTGCACAGTTTGGGCAGCTGGCTTGGACCCCTCCTTTCCTATTCTAGGAAAAAAAAGGAAGCTGAGGAACAGAGACAGGAGCATCACAAGTGAGAGGCACATGTGGATGTGCAGGGTGTACACTCAGGAGACCTCATGCTGTGAAATCCATTTTGGAGAAGAGGCCTGCCTATCACTTCATTTCCCACTTAGCCTTGCACATAGTTATCTAGTCCTGCTTTAGGGCTATAGGCCTCATAGTAATAAAATAGGAGTTAGTCTGGGCTAATCAACATAAAGACTGGAAATCCCTTCTTACATTTTCAGTAAAATGAATTCAATCATTTGACTGAATGCATCCTAAGTGATCAGGAGATACACTACGAATTCTAATTGGTCTTATAATAAAAACCCTGAGCCAAATACTGGGGTAAAGCTGAAAGTTCAGAGAGAAACAAGAACCTGCCACTAGAGAAACTTCTCACCACTACTGAATCCTCAGGCTGAAAGGGGTAGATCCTGTCTTCACAAATCCTCAGACCGAATGTTTCAAGTCCTCAGCCTAAAAGGAAGGAAAGAGTAGGGCAGGGACCTGCAAGTGGGGTGTGGTGGGGGTGAACTATGTCTTCTCCAGCCTTATATTCTTTTCTCTGCCCAGCCATATGACTTCCTATCTCAACCTTTCTAGTACTGTGATTAAAGGTATGTATGCTTTCCAAGTGCTGGGAGCAGAAGCATGAGATTCCAAGTGCTTGAATTAAAAGTGTGTGCCACCACTCCCTGGCTCTGTTTCTCTTTTGGACTGGATCAATCTTGTGTAGTCCAGGCTAGCATTGAATTCTCAGAGATCCAGATGGATCTCTGCCTCCCTAAAACTGTGGGCCACCACTACTTGACCTCTATGGCTAATTCTGTGACTGGCTCATCCTCTGATCTTCAGGCAAGCATTATTTCTTAGAGGATACACAAAACATCACTACAATATGCAGTTGATGTTGAATCACTGGATGAGTACTTGGAACACAGATGGTGTACCTCTGTTCAAAGCATATACTAATAGTTACTAATAAAAACACGGATATAGCTATGGTTTTACCTGGAGGCTGGGAGGATGCATGACAGGGTTAATGGACCCTTCAGAGTGCAGCTGATCAAAGTGTTACAGAGACCCATGTGCAGCATCTTTCCGA
This sequence comes from Sigmodon hispidus, assembly GCA_004025045.1. Taxonomy (NCBI): domain Eukaryota; kingdom Metazoa; phylum Chordata; class Mammalia; order Rodentia; family Cricetidae; genus Sigmodon; species Sigmodon hispidus. The sequence goes on from PVIH01001437.1 coordinate 73,108, forward strand.
GGGAAGATGTTGTGCTCAATAGATTCATGAACTATTATATTCTTAAATACTTCCACAGAATGACAGACTAATCCTTTCCCCCAGCCCTCAATTTCAAAGTGGTAAGATGTGGGAGAGAGACTTGCTGAAGGAGATCTTAGGTTGTTTTTGTAGTTGCAAGAAAACCACAGCCACAGTTATTCTTTCATCAAAATCTTCATGGCCAAGAGGCATGTCAGTAAAAATTAATACAACAATTAGATCCATTGTAAACCAGTATGGAGTGTGGGTAATTTGGAGCCTCATTGTTTTTAAGAGGGCTTTAAAAATGTATTAGCCAATATGAGTCATAATATTTAGCCATTTGCACACCCTGAATATGATTCTTCCCTGTCAGAGAATAGCACGACAGCCTACCCAATGGGAACATTGCCTATAATGAGATTCCAGGAGGGTCATGAGTCCCTAGGGTGACAGGTGTTATTAAGATTTGAAAGGACATTATTGTTACAGTTGGGCAGGGAGTTTAGCTATTGGCGTGGAAGGCCATTAATGCCATCTGTCTTGCTTTATGCTTCCCACTGATATCAAAGAAGAAGAAGCAGCACACTGGGATGCATTTGAAGTAAGACCAAAAGTTAAAACCACCACCTTTAAGTCTGCATTCCTAAGCTGCACCCTTTTTCAGTTTCCAACTTTATTTTTGTACATCCCTCAATCAACCAAATCCTCTCCTCTTCACTGTTTACCTCCATCCCATTTTTTTAGCAGGAGCTGTTCATCAAGGACAGGAGTGGAAATCACACATGTGCTAAGTCTGTGTCATCTGCAGACCGTGAGTCACATAATCACATAATCATATGCTCTTGGAAAATATCTCTAAAAAAATATATTTTTTTCTATTTCATCTAAAGTATGAACGTGGTTGTTTCTGTACACTCCTGCCCATTGAACGCAGATCAGCAAATGCTTCCTTCCTCTGATACAAGCTTTCCTGAATCCCCTCCAGTCCTATCACACTCTGATGTCAGTGAGGTACACGGAATATCATGGGTGCTCATGGCTTGCAAGGATCCCCTGCTGATTGATGGAGACCAAGACTGCTCATTTGTGGATCTATTAAATTACCCAGGATAAACATTGCCTTATTATTTCCCAGGTGCATCTTTAACTTCCATTGTTCCATCTCAAATATTTGGTTTCATTCCTCAGTAATGCTTACAACACTTTCCAGATTGAGATCTGTTCAGAAACAACAGAAGAAATCGCTGTTCATCCCCATTTTCCAAGCCTAAAACAAAGATGTGAGATGTGTTCATGCTTATCCTGTGGTCCTGAGAGTGAAACCGAATATACACTCCCTCTGATTCTGTCAGGCTTTATTCAGTCTCTGTTCAATATTAAGGGATTATGGGGTAATTTTATTTCCCTATTTTTTATATATAAAATGCCCCCACATATTGGGGAGATATTTTAGTAAAGAGAAATTTGTTTCAGTCTTGAATGAAAGTCTGCATCGTGTTTGTGTAAAATAGTCAAAGTGTGAATTCAAAGTCCCTGTAAGGTTTTTGGTCAACTAACAAAGTGCTTTTCAGGGGTGCGGGCCCTCCCCCTAAACACTGGCTTAGTTGGTCTTTGTACTTATTTTTTATGTTTCACAGAGAAAGCCAGTGCTGCAATGGCATAAAACCAAGGAAAATTTCTAAGGAATGAACTATAAAGAGCCCTGACACCATCATCGCACAGAGACTTTCCGAACTGGTTCAGCCAAACTGAATGTGTAGCATGATGTTTAAAAGGGCTGACCATCTCAGAAGGACACTGAAAAATGGGGTTTGCTAGGAGGACATGAAGAAACCAAAAAAGTAAATTAGGAAATGACGAGTGAAACATTACAGTCACTGATTAACATGTAGAGTGGGTTGCACAGGCTATGGGGGCCTGAGCTCCTTATAGATGACTTCAGGAGCTGCTCATGGAAGCCCCCAAGCTGGCATAAACATATAGAGAAACAAATCATAATTATACACAACCCAGTGTAATGTTCTTCTTAGTCAAGTGAGTGCACAAAATTATTACAGGTTGTGTAGGTCACCTGACTCTTAAACACTGAGTTCACAAGGGTTGCAAATCTGGTTACCTCTTAGATAAATCCTTGCTTTGTTTTATCTCTAAAGCAAAACAGGATGTTGCAGTTTGAATGAAACAGGCCTCCATAGGCCCATGTATTTGCATGCTTGGTTTCCAGTTGGTGGGACTGTTTGGGAAGGATCACGAGCTATAGCCTAGTTGGAGGAGGTGTGCCTCTAGAGTAGACATTGAGGTTTCATTCTAGCTAGTTTTCTGCCTTTGCTCCCTGCCCCATGATCTTGAACTCTAACGTTCTAAAACAATGAGCCCCTAATTAAATGTTTTCTTTTTATATATGGCCTTGTTCATGGTGTTTTGTCATGGCAATTGGAAGTAGCTAAAACAAGGGGAAATGCTTATGAATCATTTTTCATTCCAAAATTGTTCCTGATTACAAGGAAAACAGGGCAGATGCACGGCTTCTAAAAATAGCAAACATTGCAACCTCTGCCACATCCTTTGTGTTTTCCTTTGAACAATGTGTGGACCAATACCTGTTCATAACCTCTGACTTTCATAGCACAAAGGGATTTCTATAATTAATTATTCATCTATGTAGAATGAGTCTGCAGTCCAACTTAAAATGAAGACAGACAATGAGTATCAGGCATGCCATTTATCCAAGTTTGGATAGGGCCAAAGTCTGGCCTCTCTCTTACCTACAGCCTCCAGTCTGCCATTAGCTACCTTGACTCCCATGGGTTTCTGCTTTGGGGGTAAGCACATGCATTTTGCAGTTAAGAAAAGCATTGTTTCATTTGGAAGAAGGGAACTCCCAGGAGAAAAAAGAAAAGGAAGAAATTGAGATTTAAAGAAGTGATTCAAAGTCTTTGTGTTAAATTTTGATCTCAGAGCAAACCTGAGCATAGTTTGCTGACACTGCTTAAGTGGACTCCTAGCAGCTAAGACAGAGTGATGGTGCACAGTTTGGTGAAAATGGTGTGTTTATTTCCCTTCCAAAGGCAAAACCCAAGGAGTATGACAGGGCTTTCACTTATTCATAACTATTCTGGAATTATGTGATGGAAAGCACAAGGTTATCTAAATACAAATTCAACGTGGGCTTAATCTCATTCCATTTTGATAAAAGTTTCTGGACCTAATCTCCATTGAAAGACACCTTTTTCTAAGGCTATGACTTCTCCTGCCATCTATAATTCAAGAATCTCAGAGACATAAATTAATAGTTACACCTACAATCAGATAGTTATGTTTAGAAAATGAAACGAATCGGCTCAAAGCCTGAAGCAGCCCTGCATGAACACTGGCTGGCAATATTTCCACACAGCGGAAACACAATATGATGTAATTCAAAGTGAAATGGAATAGTTTGCTCTGAAGCCAACAAATAACAACCTTATCAAAGACCCCCAAAAGGTCAGAAATGAACTCCTCTACATACAGCTCATGCAGTAGAAGTTTAGATCTATGCCACTGTGGTAGCTTTGTCTCAGACTTTCCCAGGCTTCTCTCCCGGGGCAGGAGTTCACATTGCCAATCACAATAGAGCCTTGTTGAAATAAATTATCATTATTGTTGGTTCAAGATGTTTCCATTTCCAGCTTTTCTAAATTCTACCCACACTGTCATTTGCCAGCTTTCTTCTTATTATATTGTTGGTATCTACCCCTTAGTTTAAAGCAGACAGAACTGCACACGTCTCACTGTGTGAAATGTGCACATTTCTTTGTCACCAGATGCTACACAATGTAGCAGCTGGAGATGTTGACCCCAGCGAGATGGAAGGTATGGCCCAGGAGTAGGTGATGTCTTTCCCAGAGACATACCTGAAAAAGGCCAGGAGACACAGAGATGCAGCATTTTAATCTCATTTTCTCTGTTGTATATTTTATTTTTAAGAAAAGCATAATAGTCACTTGCTTTTAACTGAATCATGTTTTTAATTTGCACACTGCCAAAATTGTAAACATGTCTCAGTACTATACATTTAATTACCTTATTTTGAGCACATAATACAAGAAGTCTCTAGGTCAAAGTCCAGATTTATTGTATTTCTAAGGAATATTAACCTAAGGTGTATTTGTTTTTACATGGATAATTTTTTAGTATTTTTATCATACTAGTGCATAATTTTATAAAAGTATTATTTAAAAAAACAAAAACAAAAGAATTAAAAACTCTATAACAATTTACAAAACAGGCCATTAGCTTCTGGCCCAGAAAGCAAGCAGCTTGTTCACTGACACTCAGAATCACAAAGGGCTCTCTCTCTAGGTCATGCAGTACTGATGAAGTCTGGGGCATTGTGCTTGATGCCAAGAGTTGACTCTCTCAGAGTTCTGGTTCATAATGCCCTCTATTATGAGTATCCCATCCCATTACCACCAAGGTACCTCATGGAATTCCAGGATTCCAGAGAGCTGGACTCAGCCCAGGTCAGGTTGCATATTTATACCTGAGGTGCATCCTATCCCTTCAGTACCCTTGGCTTTCCTGAGAGACAATCCTCGGGTTTTCTGTGGCTTCTCTCTGATGTCCACACATTCTCCTTAGGTAGTGGTGCACCTTGCTTGCTCCTGTATCTGCAGCTGTACCTAAGTATTTCAGATTTCAAAATTGCACATTTAATCTCAGAAAATGAATATTTCTCACTTGCTGTTGCTAATATAATTGCTATTACTAAAATATTGTGAGATAGATGAACAGAAAATCAGCTACTAGAATTAACCACAACAGTATATAGCTTTTTTTAAAAAAAAAAAAAAAAAGAGGTGGTGTTACATTATATTACAAATAAAATACAAAAAAAATTAAATTAATCATGACTAAAATAATGTCTAAATTTAGTAAGGTTGTGAGTTCGGAATTTATATGTATGTATGTGTGTAAGAGAGACAGAGTAAGAAAATTTATATTATATATGTGTGAGAGAGAGGTAGAGAGAGAATTTATATTAAATAAGTATGTGTAAAGAGGTAAAGAATTTATATTGTGTGTGTGTAAGAGAGAGATAGAGATAATTTATATTAAATATATGTGTGTAAAATACAGACAATTTACATTGTGTGTGTGTTGTGTGCATGTATGTAAGAGAGAGACAGGAAGAGAGAATTTATATTATGTGTGTGTATGTGTGTGTGTAAGAAACAGAAAAAGAAAATATATGGTTGTATGTATGTGTGGTTTCTTTGTGTGTGTTTCATACAGAAGAGACCTGATAACCAAGTACAATGCTTGCTTCTGATCCTCTGACACAGGAAGCAACACTGGCACACCTTGTGAAATTTAGTAAGGTCTCAAGATTGTGACAAGTGGCACATCAATGCTAATACAAATGAAGATCTTTAACTCATTAAACCAACAATTTTGACTCTAGGGATTGAGCCTAAGCAATGTTCCTTAGTTTTTCTACGAATGTTCATGGAATAACACCTATCACATTGATGAAATCATTGACCACCGATAGTGAACTAGGAGATAATCACTAGGAGATAATAGTGAACCCAGGCATCAGGCTGACTTGCTGTCTGCCACAAAGTTTATGGAGATGTCAAGCATGATGATGGGGAGAGAATGTCCAGTCATTCCCCTGACAGAGTACAATGAAGGCTCCAAAGCACTGAACTGTAAAACATGACAGAGGACTGAAGTACACAATCTCAGTCAGGATATAGGATCATGGAAGGCTTTGTAAACTATTGATACTACAATTGAGCTTTCGGGAATATGATTTAATTGAAGAAAGACCACTGTGCATCAAGCCAAGAGAATATGCAATAGCTAAGTCAAGAACATGACTTGTTGTAGGGAATCCCAGGATGCCCAGAGAAGACCATATGAAGGTGTCTCTGAAAGGATTAAGGAGAGTTGGTAAGACTTATTAGGAATTACAACATCATACTTTTATGGTCAAAAGAATTTGCAGGACATTATTTGCTAAAGCAATGGTCTATCTGTGGTACTCAGGACAACATATCAGTTTCCCACTTGGATGTTAAAACATTGACTGGATTGGTGTCTCATGGCTACACTTCCAGGATGCTCCTCTCTTTCAGTTCTAGTTTGTGCCAGACAAGGAAGTCTGCACTAGAGGAAAGAATTGGAGCCAGAGTCTTCTTCAAAGCTCACTCTTACCAAATTTGTTGCCTTCCAGGATGAGCCCCAGGAGGGAACAGGTGAAGTGATAGGCTAGTTTGCAGTCTCTGAGCTTGGCATAGATATGCTTGGTCCACTTTGTTCATATGCAAAATCCTGCTGTAAGTATACCGCCGAAGGCTTGGCACAGAGAAATCTCTAGACATGTCAGAAGGTGAAGTGTTGGTACTTGTCCAGCAGCCTGAGGAACACAGGCTTCTCTTATTTTGTTTCCATCCATGAGAGGCCATCTGAGAAATGCCTGGTTGATAGCTGAGTTAAGGTGACCTTTAACTAGGATTCACACACATGGAAGAATCTAGAAGAAACAGCACACATAGACACACACACACACACAGAGATACACACACACAGAGATACAGACACACACACACACACATGCACAGACACAGACACATACACACACAGAGATACATACATAAGAGATATATACACACAGACACACACAGAAACACATAGATACATATACACAGAGATACACACACACACATACACACATAGAGATACAGCCACATACACACACAGACACTACATAGACACACTTTCATACTTATTTTTTCACTGGCCTCTATTTTACTTCACTTTCTTCAAAATGTCAAGGCTCTTTGTTTCCTATTACTCATAAAGGCCATGGATGCCTGTCAGCCAAGCAGCACTGCTGGTTCATAGCACACAGTAGCCTGTGCAGAGGCAGCCGCCAGCTCCTCCCCTGCACATGCACATAGGTTATGCAGGTAGAATTCTCAAAATGAACTCAGCTCCATCCAAAGGACTTTGGCACTTGCTCTTCAGAACATGGTAGGAGAACTATGCTTTCTTTCTAACTTTTATTTTGGTTTTATTTAGAAATACTCTTACTTCTTATTTAATTAAGGAATGACTATGTATATCAAGAAAATTAAAAAATATTATAAAATACTAATTCATTAGTTCAATCATAGTGATCTACTAACCAGCTAAATTTCTCAACTATCCATATGTTAGTGCAGCTCTCAGATGTCATAGAAGTGTACTCATGCTTGGATGACAGCTAACTCAGAAACTTGATTATTATAATGAAAGCTGTTTCTTTAAGAAGACCAAAACTGACCAGACTTGAAAATAGTTATTTAGAAGTTTTTGTGTATATTTAAGAGAAAGGCTTTATGGGGGCAAACCACTTATGTTATGTATTAAACACTTGAAGACTCATAACAAATTAAAATTTTCCTATATATTCCAAAAAATTTTAACTCCTAAGTCATGTGTTTTAAATTTTAAGAGCTTTAGGATATAATCAGATACACTGAGAAGTAAATTAACTTAAATGACCAATAGCAATTTAAAGTATATAATTATTCTCAAAATCTCTTTTATATGATCCTACACAAATTCATATGTGTGCATCACCCACATTCAAGCACAAATTAATAGTTATTGGCAAGTGTGCTCTGCAAAATGAAATATGTCAAAATTTTTCCAAATCCATTTATTTTTGCAAATGGTTACTTAAAACAGAATAGTAACTATAGTGGTCCAGAGAATTGAAAATGCATGATGAGAGCAGAATGTCAATGCCACAAGTATCTAAGACTTCTAGAATTACTACTACTAATATAACTGTTCTATATAATTATATAATAGACATTAACTACCAAAATCTATTCACTACTCATGCAGCAGTATTATAGAAAAAATACACTGGAACCAGTTTGTTCTAGAATGCTTAGATAGCTTCATGGTATGACTCTGCATGTCAAGGTTGACTTAGAGTAGAAACCAACAATCATCTCAAAGCAAGATCAACATTAGCATCAAGAGAACTATGCAAACACCCAGAAGATACTTAAAACACTTTTACAAAAGGTAATATTTTTTTGCCATCTATGTTTCATGAACCTGTAAGAAAACAGCCAATCAGCAAACAGCTTCTATGCACTGGTCATATAGCAAAAGTCTGTGACGAGAAAAAGGTACCCTCCAACATTGAAACTTAAACACACAGCTATTCTCTGCTACCACCATAATTGGTGTAGTGGAAATTAAATCTAGAGTGTTATAACACTTCCCACCTATCAAATAAAGTTTGATGATTCATTTCATAGCAAATCGGGGTGAAACAGACTCTTTGGTGCCAATGGTGGGAGTGTAAGTTTTCACAAGTTGTCTAGAAGAAAGAGGGTAATATTTACCCAAATTTAAATGCATACCTTTCCCATTTCCTGTGTAAAAATTAGTGGTCTAACATAACCACCAATCTAATCACAGATACATTGGGATGTGTCTGCAAGCACACTCACTTCAGCATTAATTATGACTGACATTGTCATGATTAGCTGCTTACTAGAGTTTTTAAAACTGCTGTTAAATCACAAAGCAGGATGAATTTCAAGCACACTGCTGCTGAAGAAAAGTGGAAGATGATCTTAGGAAGATTTGTAAACTGAGGCACAGAACACGGTGCATGTTACACATGTAGTGTAGTGGACACAGTACCACTTGTGACAAAAAGGATTGATTGATCCATAGTCACACAGATATGTGCATTTGAGAGGAAGTATTTGTTGGAAGAATTATCTGGGGGTTGAGATCAACTGTGTAACAGGGATGTGACTGTGAATGTCTAGACTTCCCCTTATCTGGGCAGGCTCTCTATAACACTGCCTTTGGATGGATCCATGCTGGCTGGACATGCTACTTCTCATTGTGTGAGCCTCTTCCAACCCTTCTTTTGTTATCTTCTGGCAAACTAATGAATAATCTATTCCTAGAATAGGAATCTAACTACCACCTTACACCTGTCAGAATGGCTAAGATGAAAAACACAGAAGATGTGGAGAGGATGCAGAGCAAGGGGAACATTTTTCCATTGTTGGTGGGAGTATAAACTTGTTCAGCTACTCTGGAATGCAAGCATGGCAGTTTCTCAGAAAACTGGGAATCAATCTCCCCAAGGACCCAGCAATACCACTTCTGGGCATATACCCTAAAGATGCACATTCACACTCCAAAGGCATTAGCTCAACTATGTTCATAGTAGCATTTCATAATAGCAAGAACCTAGAAACAACCTAGATGTCCCTCAACTGAAGAATGGATTAACAAACTGTGGTACATCTACACAATGGAGTACTACTCAGCAGTAAGAAAAAACGATATCCTAAAATTCATAGGCAAATGGATGGATTTGGAGAATATCCTCCTGAGCGAGGTCTCACAAACCCAGAAGGATAAGCAGGGGATGTACTCACTCATTAGTGAACTTTAAACAAAAAGTAAAGAACACCCAAGCTGCAAACCACAACCACTGAACAGCTTGAGATCTGAAGCACCTTGGCCTGGCACCTTGGAGCCCATTCCCTCCAGTGGAACACCTGACCCAGTCTTAATATTAGAATGAGGAAAGCAGATCTGCCTGGTGTGGATGCTGAACTAATCTACCTTGGGACCTCTTGCCTTTTCTGGGGAGGAGATGGAGGAATGGGGAGAAGAAAGACCAACAGGGAGGGGTTGGAGGGGTGAAGGGAGTTTGAACAAGGAGATACATGGATAAAAAATAAGACTTTATTATATAAAAATTTAAAAAAAATCTAACACATGGATTGAGGTCTCTCTACCTGTTGCTCTTCCCTCCATCCTCCTCTACCCCATCTCCTTTTCCTTCCCTCTCTGCATGTAAGCAGACTAATTTAAGTACAAACCAGATAAAAACATAGGTCATTTGCACCACAGACTCCACTCAGCCCCTTGCTGCTTAACGTGTGACCCCCAGCTGTCACTGTTGACTATTCATCCCGAGATCCTGATGTGTATTGTATTATAAGATTGTATAGAATATTATTATTCATATCTAGTCTTTATTTTCTCATCTTTGTTTCTGTGAAATTTGTTGGTGGGAAGCAACTCCTTCTATGTTCCTCCTCCTACTACAGCGTACCCTATTTACACCTCGCACCAGTTTTGTTCTTTCTACTATTGATCCATACTGTGTTATCCCCAGTTGGGAGCTATCTTTGCAGAGATGTGAGGAGTATCTGTGCAGTCTGTGCAGAGGCACTTGGACTCACTTTTTCTGCTCTGCCACACTCACAGGCACCCTGCATCTGTGATTAGCATATGCAGAGAGCTAGCTGGGCAAAGGGCTGATGTCTAAACCAACAGAGCAAATACATCAAGGAGACCTGTTCCTGACCCCCAGGTCAATCCTGGAGGTGGGTAGGCAGAGCAGGGCAGGGAAGAAGGACTTTTGCAGGTTCCTTTGTCTTGAATGTTGCTTTTGTAATGTTGTAGGACTGGGGAGACAACCTCAGCTGAGGTTCCTAAGTAACGTCCACCTTGCATTGGAGACAGGCTCTCTCATAGCTCACTAAATATATCATACTGGGTGGCCAGCTAGGCCTGTCTCTATACAACCCCTGCCCCCCACCACACACAGAGAGTGAGGTTACAAGCACATGTCACCATGCCTGGCTTTTTAAAGTGAATTCTGAAGCTTACATGTGGGTCCTCATTGTTGCATATGGCTAACAGCTTGCTTACTGAACTATATCCCCAGCTTCTCCTTCATGTTTTTAAATAGATATTGTAATAATTTCCACCCTCAATCAAGTTGTTTCTTTTTGTCTTTAAATGCATTAATATTTTATGAACCATCAACTCACTACAAAGAGGAAGCTATTTATTTTTCTTAAAAATAATTTCTAGTTTAATTAAATACATTCTGGGGTCAGTTTTCTGTGTGTTATGCATTTCCCTGGAGAATTATCATTTTATCCAGTTCTTATATTTCTTGGCAATATAACTGTTTTTATTTCTTTTGTGAGTTTTCACTGTTTTTGTTTATTTGTTAATTGTTCTCTTGTGTCTTCATTAAATTACTTCATTGTTACTGAGCCAATGACCAGTTCTTGTATGTTAATTACTGTTTCTGTTTCTGAAGATTTTGTGTTCATTACTTGAATTCTATGATATTATTTGAGTGGCTTGAATAAGGACTTCATTCTACTACATTGTCCTGCTGTGTTTTCATTAAAAACATGTTTAATTTCTCCTACTCTTTATATTGGGCCTTAGTTCAATTCAATTATTGTAGGAAATTTCTCTTTATTTACTTATTAATGAAGTTTCTCTTTACATAGTTCTACCTTCCCAGTAGCTATGATTACAGGTGTGCATCACCTGGATGTGCCTTAGGCCTGTTCTTGAATTGTATTCTTTTGGAATAACCAGTGTTTTACTTTGCCAAGTATGAAGACCAGTTTCAGAGGAAGGCATCAGGCCAGGCTTGGGGAGCAAAGCTTTTCTGACAATAAATGATTTGTATAAGTATTTTTAAACATATGTAGGCATTGGGAATTCCTGGTGAAAACTGACTTAAAACCCATCTTCCAATTGCAAATTGTCAGACTTCATCCATCTACAGCAATGATGCTTCTGAGCCCTTTGTTACAGCACAGTTATAGCAATAATCCCATGCAATGCTGTCTGATTTTGGAAGGTGAATTCTGTGGTTACTCAAGACTGAAGTCATAACAGGCAAGTGTCCTCCCTGCTTGTGGAGCAGCCAATGGTTTTCCACTGCCCTTTATACAATGATATAACTCCAGCCAGCATGGCTAGGAAGATCCTACCTAGACCTTCACTGATGGGGACTTATGGCTACATCATTTGTCTTGTCCCTTTAAATCTACAGTCACCAGAATAAGATACCAGGCACACAGATCTGCTTTGTGATAATGCTCTTGTTCACTGCAAAGATTTGTCACTCAAATTGGTTTAATAAAACTTTGACTGGCCAGTTTCCAGGCAGGAAAAAGAAGGAGGGTGGCCAGACTAGGAGAATTCTGATGAAGAAAGACAGAGAAGCAGTCACTAGCCAGATGCAGAGGAAGCAAGATGAGAATGCTGGGCTAAGAAAAGGTACCAAGTCATGTGGCTAAACATAGATAGGAATTATGGCTTAATTTAAGTAAAAGAGCTTTTTAGTAACAAGCTTGAGCTATTGTCACAGCATTTATAATTAATATTAAGCCTATTAGAAAGCAGCTGTCAGGTATTTGAAAGTTTCTGGCTGAGATAGAAACTTCCAAAAACACACATCTGATGCTGGATTCGTATCTGAAAGACATAAAAAGAACTTAAAGAGTTGACTTACTCTCTCTCTCTCTCTCTCTCTCTCTCTCTCTCTCTCTCTCTCTCTCACACACACACACACACACACACACACACACATATACACTGGCAAAAAAGTTTATCGATTTTATAAATGTACAACAAACCTTTCCCCAAATATAAAGTGTAAAGATTTAATAGATATGTGTAAATATTCCATATCCTTATGCATCAGCGAAATGAAAAGTAGACTATACTGAGATTCCATGTCAGCCCTGTGGGACTGGCTATCAACAACAAATGTTGGAAGATAGGTACAAGCAGAGGGGTCTGTGTACACTGCTGGTGGTAAGATAAACTGGTGGAGCTGATACGGAAATCATTGCAGTGGTTTCTTTAAAACCTGAAAGAAGATATTTCCTAGGACCCAGCTATAACACCTGTATGAATATCAGGAATATGCCCAAAGGAATTAGAGTCAGCCACCTGCAGAGTCACCTAGCTCTGTGTGTTTACTGCAGAACTATTCACTGCAGCAAAATTATGAAATCAGCCAATAAATGGTGAATAAGGAAGAAACAATATCTATATACAATTTTCCTTTACCAAACCCAAATAAGAAAGAAGTTATTTCATTTACAGGAGAATGAATGGAATGAGAAATTATCAAGTTAAGTAAAATAAACCAAAACCAAGAACACAAATAAATCCTTTTAACTGTCCCATATAGAATGTATAATATGATATGATATGGTATGATATAAATATGGTATACAGATAGAAAAGGGATTCTCTGGGAAGAGGAAGGAGCTGAGTGGGAGGGGTCTGGACAGGAAGGTCAAGGAGGCATAAATGCAGTCAAACTACAAGATATACCTAATGTCATGAGACCTAACACTTTTCACAACATATATACTAACATATATATTAATGTATATACTAATGTTTTAATTACTCAGATTACTCCTACTAGTTCTCAAATCTGTAAGTTTCTACTAAAATATAATTTAGATATTATCTTTGATAATATTTTGATAGTATTTTAAAAATAGAATTTGTGTTAACTCACGTGACATTCCTGGAGTCAGCTTTCTGAATGGTGTACAGAGTGCCCAGGGGCCATGTGTTCAGCGGTTAGTGCTCTCATTGAGCTGGTGTTGGGGACAGAGGTGAGCAAGAACAAGGCCACGCTCGATGGGTTATTTTGACTTCTATCAGTAATAAAGCTTGCCTATAAATTAGTTAGAATTAATTATTTTAAAAACTGCAAAAAATTTTAAGAAGCTTAACAAGTCAAACGTGTCTAATATTAATTACATTTTTACTTTAAAAGAGGCAATTTAGACATTAGTATGTTCCTACTATAAGATATTCTCAGTTCCTTGTTCACTTGCATTTAGATGAAGTCTTAAAATACATATATAAACATTCACACATTCAGCTCTCACTACTGAAATAAAACGAGCTCCCTTTTAGACATAAATGGCTCATGTTGGATCAGCCACACCTGCTGTCTTCTGTGAGTTATATTTTAGTTCAGCACTCTTTAAACTGCAAGGAAAATGGGCATTTTATCACAAACTACACTATCAGGTTTTTGTAATCCTGGCTTTAGAAGTTAGCTTATCTTTCCTTCTCTGATTGATTCTTAAAAGATCAGAGCATGAGAAGAAATGTAAATCTGATGTATCAAATGATTGACAATTACATTACTTTATAATGTGTCTGGAATATAACCGTTATAGCTTTATACTAGTCTGTACAGACAGGAGCTAATTTTAGCTGAATTTTTTAAGAAATAAAGATACTGGTTGTTTCCTAAATTAGTGTAAATCCCAAAATACACAACTTCCTCCTTAGATCCAGGCTTTGTAAGACATAGTTTAAACACTGCTCTTAGCTAATGCTTGAAGACTCTTCACTCACATGCTATTGCTCCTTTGTTGTGTTCATGGGTTTCTCTGAGTCAGGTCTAAAATTTATGTTCTGTGGAGACATAGTGGTCAACCCCCTGTTACTTCTCTGTCTGCTACTGTTGAACTTAAAACCATTCTCACAAAGCAAAGGCATTTATCAATCTCAGAGCAGTGGTGCCTGCATAGTGTGAGCCGCCGGGACAGTGTTTTGTAATATGTACAATTCCTGCAATTCGTGTGTGCAGGCTTGTATAATCAGTATGTCTGTTCTCCCAATAGTAAATAATGACATTCATCAGAAAATAATATTGTTTTAGTACAGAGGCATGTTGAACATTCCCTGTAGCTATGACATCTCTATATACCATTTTTAAAGCTCTATATAAAAGAAAACATTGAACTGGGGCTGGCTTACAGTTTCAGAAGTCTAGTCCATGATCATCATCATGAGAAACATGGTGGTACACAGGCAGACATGTGGCTGGCGAAGACACTGAGAGTTCTACATCTTGATCTTTAGGCAACAGAAGGAGCCTATCCCACTGGGCATAGATTGAGCATATAAAACCTCAAAGTCCACCCCCAGAGTGACACACTTCTTCCATCAAAGACATACCTACTCCAGCAAGGCCAAATCTAATTGTGCCACTCCTTATAAGCAAAACATTCAAACACAGGAGTCTGTGGGTAGGGGGCAGGCATTTCTCTTCAAGCCACCACACCTTCCCTAAGCACTGCTCTCCCCAATGATACCTGTTAATAGTTGCCTGTCAGCCATTGCAGCTTCACAATCTTCTTCATAATTTCTACACATCATTATCATAAAGTCCCATAAAACCCACTCTATTACTGTTCACTATTTCCAAACATTCAGAGTCATGTAATCCTGTGCTGGCTAGAGTTATGTCAACTTGTCACAAGCCAGAGACATCTGAGAGAACGGTTAAGTGAGAAAATGCCTCCCTAAGATGTGGCTCTAGGCAAACCTGTAGGACATTGTCTTTATCAGTGATTGATGTGGGGAAAGGCCCAGACCATTATGGGTGGTGCCATCCCTAGGCTGATGGTCCTGGGGTCCATAAGAAAGCAGACTGAGTAAGCCCTGAGGAGCAAGCCTGTAACAGGAGCCCTCTACAAGTTGGATCAGCTTCTGCATCCAGGTTCTTTTCTGGGTTTTGGTTCCTGCCCTGACTTCGAGCAATGGCCAGTGATTCAGGATGTGTAAGTGAAACTTTCCTCCCCAAGTTTCTTTTATTTATGGTGTTTCATCACAGCCACAGTAACTCTAACCAAGACACCTTACCACTATCTAACTCTAGAAGGTTCTCATCATTTAGGAGAAACACCCTATGCATTAGTCTGTTCCCGTCTCTGGGCTCCTCACAAACACTAATACACATCTACAGAGACTCCTCTGCACACTTCACAAATAGATCACCTAATTTTATTCTTTCAAATAGATTGCACAATAAAGAGAAGATTCATTTTGTTTCATTCTCTCTTCTAAGGTTATTTCATTTTAAATAGTTGCCTGATAAGAGATATAAAATACACACAGGAAATTATGCTGACTCATTTCCCATTAAACTAAATTATTTAGTTTCTTTAGAGTACACATGAGCAATCAAAATTGTTAAAGGTAAATTAGTGATAAATATTAAACCATAACACATTCTGTTTAAAGAATACGCTTATTCCATATCTGTTAGGACTAACTGTTGGACAAAATCAAATTCTTTTGACTGACATGGAGGGAAAGCTTTGAGGCTGGGACAAAGGAGTACAAGGGAAGGTTTGAGCCTGGTGGTTAGAAAGCAAGACAGGAAGCTTATTATCCCCAGGAGACACGGATTACCATAGCAAGTACAAAAGAATTGGGGAAAAAAAAAGCATACTTTAATAATAAAAAATTCCCATGCATGAAAGGAAATGGTGAAGAAACTCTCATTTTCCAGTGTTCATCAATGCTGTTCACCCAGTCTAAGAACGTTCCAGTTCTTCCTATTGATGAGAGCAGACTAAAAGCATTGTACAAAAGTAAAGACATTAAAACACACAAGAGAGCAATGGAAATGAGTGTGTCCACCCTGCTCCAAAGCCATCCTTTCTCTGTTCTCAGCCTGCCACTTCTGACCAAGCTGTCCTGGTGGACCTGACGACCGTGTAAATGCCTTCCATATGAATGGGAGTTCACAACTACAATCATGCCCTTTCTGAACACTGGATCCCTGCAAAAACAAACCTCTCTCCTCGTAGGGGATATGATCTGAAACAGAGATTTAGGTTACCCCCAAATTCCATATTCTAGCATGGAAGCAGTTTTATGAAGACTTTTATAGTAATGACAAAAAGAAAGTCATAAATCAAGACACCTTTCAAATTCCTTGATGGATTCATTATGCTAAACAAACAAACAAACAAACAAAAACAAAAACCTCTTACTGGCTTCATTCATATGCTGTCTGGAAGTATTCTAGTATTCTGGCTTTGGTTGAAAGCTAGTGATCTAAATTAAAATATTTCAAAAAGTTTCACCTGATAGTCACAAGGATGTAAGATCAGACATTTAGGTGGGAAAATTGTAGGTAATAAAGGGATGAAAGACACCCTAGGGTAGATGCTAATTAGGCTCTGGACCTACAACGGTCCAACCTCCTCACAGTCTTTGGAGTTCTAATTAGTAAGCAGTCATGCAGGAATTTCAAAGGTGCAACTTACCCCTCCAGTTTCCACTCACAAATGTAGTGCTACACTACAGTAGTCTCCTTGCAGTCACTACATGGTGTTACCACATCTCTAAGGGGCAAAGGAATCCCAGTGGACATGTGTGGGGTGTTAAATCTGCCCAGTCCCAGGTAAGAACGCCAGACATCTAGGAATAAAGACAACCTCAAGAGTGGCACTGTTGAGAAGCTGAGTAGTTAAATTCTCCTCCACCTGTGTATTTCCAGCTCCAGAGAGGGCTCTCTGCTAGGGGGAATATGGCATGATCAAGTCAAAAGAACAAATCATTGACTTTAAAGAATTCTGTAAAGTGAATGATAATAATTATTCTCAAACATGAAGTCAAAAATAGAGATTTTTACAAAGTACTATGAGACAGAGTTTAATTTTTAGGAATGTTGGCACCATGCCTTAATTTTGAAGAATAACACATAACTTAGAAATTGTTTTTAAAAATTGATAAAAAAAGCAAGAAAGAAGAAAAGATATCTACTTCTTTGATAGACAAATGTTTTACAATGTACTAGACAGAAAGGTCAGATATCCAGCTCAGTGTGCTTGGAGCAAAATGAAGTGCTTGTGACTCTAGTTTCCTGTTTGTATGGACCAACTCTTCAGGAAGCCCTGCTTAGAAACTAGAATGCCCTTCCCTGCTGAGCAGCAGATTCTTCTCTCTGGTAGATACAGGCTTCATCAAGACTTCATCAGGGCTGCCTCCCTCAGCTTTTCAAGCCACTCTGTAGTCTGTGGTGACAGGGAATGCACTCAGAGAGTGGTTATAGGGACCAAAGAAGAGAAACTGGGCTTTAATGCTGTCGTGAAAAGGTGACAAGCCCTTCCCAAACCAAGCAGAGAGGGGAGAGAGTACCGAGATGTTTACAACTTAAAATCAGCCAGCACATGCTCACTGGTGCTTTTCTTGGTTAGATGTGTTGGAGACAGGCAGCGATAGGTCAAGCGGAAGGCAACAAATTTCTAAATAAATCAGATTATAAAATATCAAGTTCATTAAGAAATCAACACTGTGTATCTTTGACTCACAAGAAAATATATACAGAGGGGCCAGGTAAGGCATTGACTCCCAGGAATGTGAGAGAAAAACAGCTCACTTTCCATGCCATGAATGAAGTTGCCAGAACAGTCAAGGAAAGCTCAAGGGAGAGGTGGATGGGGAAATTCAAGAGAGAAAATGATTAACAGATGCAAATATTTCTTGGCTCATAGTACTGATGTAAGAAAAATTGTCTTATTGTGTGTAGGAGTCAGAAGTCTAGATGTATCCCAGATGGATCCTCTACTCAGTATCTCAAGGTGCTGTAAGCAAAGCATTGGCTGGGCTAGGCTCCATCACAGAGGCCAGACAGATAAAGAGCAGCTGCCAAGCTCATTGATGTCACTGTGTCCTTTTCTTGTGCAAGCCATTGAGGAATGTCACTTTTGGTTGTCAGCTGAGTACGATCTTCAAGACTCCCCAAAGTTTCTTTCCATGCATGACTGATGTGGGCCAACATGGAGACTTACATGATGGGACATGCTCACTGGAGAGTCATTCTATCCCCTTAGTTAGATTGTCATGGTTAGAAGCCAGTGACAAGTTAGAGTGGAGGACCCTGGGTTCTAGGGCTTGACCCAGGCATTCAGTTCAGGTACTCAGCAGAGCATCACTCATGAGAACAAGGAACTAAAGTCTAAAAGTCTGTCTCAGGAAACAGAGTGACCCAGCCCAGATAGCCATAATCAACTCAGATAGGACATAATAGTGGAACCTGAGATTAAAATACCAGAAGTTCCAAGCAGAATAGTGGTGACCAACACCCGGTTGTAAAAGTCCCCTAACCAGCTGACCTTAAGGCAACCCCATGACTACTGTGAACAACCTTATGACTTTAAAGTATGACCTTTAAAGTGACCAATCATGTATTGCCCTAGTTGCTATGGTGATTTTATGATCTTAGCCTTTAAAAGAGATATGAGATTGTTAATCCCTGCTAGTCCCTTGCTCCCAAGGCAGGGAGGAGGCCCACTTGTACAGACGAAATAAATGCTCTTGCTTTTTGCATCAACTGGGACTGGAGTCTGGGTTCTTGGGGCCCCCCTTCCCGAGGATAGTACCCTGAGTCTGGGGTCTATTAATAGGATGGCAGAAAGGTACAAAGTTTTTGAGGTGGCTCAGTCTGAACACAACATTGAGCATGACCTGAAAAGTTCTCAGTGGCTTAATCTCTGGCCCTAGTGAGTGGAGAGCAGGAAACAAACCCTGGCGAGCTGGCAACAGATGAGAAAAGAGGCAGGTGGTGAAGACAAGCAACAGGCCTCCCAGATTTCTCACAATGAAGGAAGTAAAGAAAGTAGTCACTATATGGTGAGGATAAGACAGAGAATCTGTGGTTTGTCCTATCTGAGGGGCTGGCTCAGGTCCTAAGTAAGAATCTGTTGAGTGACAAATTAGAGACAGTCAAATAGATCTTGTTGCTTCCGTTCAGGTTAAGTGAAGTCACTGTGGTGTGGTCACAGTGTCAGCGTGCTCCCTTTTCAGTGGACAGAGTTGCCTCAGTCCCCTACCCCATCTAAGAATCCCTAATAATCCTGTCAGTGGGTAACCACAACACTAAACTCAACCATGACTGTTTCTCTGAGATGTCATTGGTACCCTAGCTGGAGAGCACATGTCACTCTATCCAGAGAAAGTCACACAAGCATTATAGGGAAGAGGAGGAGACCATGAGGTCAAGGAGAAGCAGGTAAGGAATGAGAGGTCCACTGGGACCTTCTGGGATCTCTCTCCCCCTCCTTTCTAACCCCCTCTCTCTCCCTCTCTTCCCGCCCCTTCCTGCTTGCACTTGCTTTCTGCCAAAGATGAGAAGCTTCCCCATCCTGTCTCATCCACCCTATGTTCTGTCCCCAGCTCTCCTGGCTGTGAGGTTTCCCTCCCCATCCCTGTTCAGACATCCACGGCCTACAGCTCCCTCCTCTCCTCCTTCCCTATTTTCCCCCCGTTCAGAATCACACACTTGTTTTAATGCTCCTAATGGGGGGGGGGGCGTGCAAGCAACAGAACAAACCAAAGAAAATCTCCCAGAACTAAACAAGCAAACCCCCAAGTCTGTTCATTCTACAGTTCCCTCAGCAATTGCTCTGCTTTTCCGCTTCTCCCCAAAGTAAAACTTTCTGAGACCGTCTTACTTACAGTGACCCCCAAATACACCTGTAAACTTTGCTTGCTCTGTCTGAGTTTTCAAAGATTTTATGATGAAGTGAAGAGCCAGAGACTCCAGGTGATCATATATACAATGTGTAGCAACATGAAGATAAACATTAACCTTTTCTCTTTTGAAAATGGTTTTGATTTAGATGATAGTTGCTGCCACCTGGGTTATAGGTACTCACAATTCTAAAGGGAACCGGGACTATGTTCAGCAGCATTTGATGTATTTGAACCACGCCCATCACCACACCATGCTTTCACCGGAACAAACTCACAAGGGCTACGTGAACACTGGAACACCTGTTACCTGCAGGCTCCTTCCTTGGGTGCAGAGTTTCTGTGACCCACTAGAGATTCTTGAATAGGACTTGCTAGTCAGAACCTTTCTTTCCCAGAATGAACACAGATCAATGACAGGGCTTAGCAGAGTCATCTGTGCTCCGTGCTCATTTGCCTCTTGATTTACAAATGCTCCTCCTCTTTGACATGGATGCCCTGGTTTACTTAAAATGTACTTTTAAACTAGACAAGTCTTTCACCCACTCTTACCTTGAACATTTTGTCTTAAATCTGACAGGCGTCTTTTTTTGGGGCCAAGACACACTGTTGAGATGATAAACTGTATTGCTAGTAACTGGCTCTTTCTTCTCATTCCCAGCAAGTGCCTGGCATTTGTAAATCTCTTACAAATTCTTTACCTCGACCCAGGCTTCTGTTGAGATGAAGTGCAGCATGCTCACTATTGGAGAAGCTTTAAGACATTGAAGGGCTTCCTTGGGTTTCCCAAAGCAAGAGAAAATAAAGGAGTCTGCAGTTACCTGGGAGGGGAGTGAGCCTGTGTCCTGAAGGCAGGCTTTGCTGGCTGAGGTGCCTGCTCCTTCTGTGCTGCTTCTAAGCAAAAAGACTCAGGTGGAAAATATCAGCTGAGTGCTGAGGATATTGTGGACTATTACTTTAACCTGGCAAAGGTGTGTTCTATTTGTCTATGCTTCATTTGTTTAACTATGTAAAGATGCGTTTGTTTCACCTTGCCTGCCTAAGGCACCTGGTTGGTCTAATAAAAAGCTGAATGGCCAATATAGCAAGACAGTAGAGGGACAGGCAGGGCTAGTGGGCAATGATAATAAACGAGAGGAGGAATCTAGGCTCAAGAGGAGAGAACGAGATAGGAGAGAATGTGGGAGAAAACAAGAGAGGTGCTCAGGGCCAACACAGCAGCCACCAGCTAGACAGACACAGGAAGCAGGGAAAGCAGAATATATGAATGAAGGAAAGGTGGAAGCCCAAGGCAAAATGAAGATGAGGAGAAGCAGGTTAATTTAAGTGGTAAGAGCTGGAGGGACAAGCATAGGCCAAGGTCAAACAGTCATGACTAATAAGTTTCTGTGTCTTTATTTAGGAGCTGGTGGATGGCTTCGCTTTCTACTATGTTCCTATGCCTACATATGAATCCAGAAATGTGAGTGAGCATTGATGCCTCAGGCCGCCCCAGGGAGCCATGGAGTAGGCAGCTCCTGCTGGATGGGAAACACAGAGATCTGTAAAGTGACTTTATTAAAATGGTGACTGCGCAGTGGCCACAATTTCCTCATAGACCTGATGCTTATCAGTTTTTAGTTCCAGGTTTCTACAAGTTATAAATGACTATCAGCTGGTTAATCTTCCTCTGGCATTTTGGAATATGTAAAACTAAGCTTTTTAACCATTTACCTTTGTATCTAGTATATCTCTTCTTCTAAAAAGTATGCATGTAAATGTGATACCAATGCAGGCTAGCTCAGCAACCCGTTCACTAAGGAAATGTAGTCTTAATATAACAAATTAGAAAGTGGAAAGTCAATAATACAATTAGTTTATGACCTATCCCAGTAAGAAAGACAGTTATATATTTTAAAGTCGCATTTAAGTGTGGCAGTGCATATCTGAAATCCAAGCACCCATGAAAGAAAGCAGGTGGATAGTTAAGTTGAAGACCAGTCTGGTCAGCAGAGGGAAATGAGTCTCAAAAGTCAAGGGTCAGAAAAGTAGCCAAGGCTGGGCATAGAACTCAGTGATAGAGCACTTGCCCAGCAAGCTCCAGGCTCCAGATTCCATTTAAGCAAGCTAGCTAGCTAGCTAGCTAGCTAGCTAGATAGATAGATAGATAGATGAATGAATGGATGGGTAGCTAGATGATAGGTAGGTGGATAGATGGATAGACAGATAGATAGATGGATAGATAGATGAATGAATGAATGGATGGGTCACTAGATGATAGGTAGGTGGATAGATGGATGGATGGATAGATAGATAGATAGATAGATAGATAGATGATAGATAGCATGCCATCTGCCATTGCTCTGTTGGCCTTACTAGCTCACTATGACTGGTCATCTAAATCAGCCTTCTCACCAAGTAACCAAACTTAACAAACTTTACTGAAACCTTAAGTTCTGTTTTCATGTAGTCAGACCATCTAACTAATCTATTCAGAGAAAATAAAGAATATAGTCCACCATAAAAATCAAAGAGGCTGTTCAGTTCTGTGTCTGGCAGTTGACATTTAGATGCTGGGAGTCATGCTGACTGATATAAACACAGAGTTGTTTTTCCATCTCATTCCCTGAGCTGCCTTCCAGGCCTCTTCCAGAACTCCTGTGGTTCTGTGGGGTCTCCTTTATTGTCTATATAGTCTCTCTCTCTCTCCCTCCCTCCCCCTCCCCCAGCTTCCCTCTAGAATTCAGACCTGTGTTCTTGGTGTGTGGTCTACAGATCAAGTCAACAGCATCTTAGCAACTCATAGATTCTCAGCCCTACCCTAGACCCGTAGAATCAGAATCTCTTGGAAGAGAGGAGAGGTGGGGATGAAGGTGGAGGTGGGGACATGTGCCCTGCTTGTGTTCCCACATTAGATACATGCATAATACATACACATGTGAAATAGATACTGGCATTCTTCAGGACAAATTCACTTGCTGTTCCTGATCCCTAATGGTCCACAAACAAAGGAAGTGTGTGTAGTCCTCACACCGGCTACTTGCCTCCCATATACTTGTGATTCTTCAGAGTGCAATGTATTGGAGATCAGAAGCCATCTATTTTCTTTGCTTTTTTAACAAGATTTACAGTATCTCTGATCCTATCACTGGGATTGAGAAGTTCATTATCTCCTTGTCAAATGTCTAACTACAGGTAAGATGTTACAAATGATGAAAAATGACTCATTTTGTGGTATTTTTCTGTAGAAGCAAGGCTCTTACAAGCACGATAGGTTTCTCTCAAAAAACTTACTTGCTAATTAAAATGACTTCTGTCACTGAGCTGACAGCTCCATCCTCGGTAGTAATAAAGATATTTACTTCATGTGTCTTTGTAGACATTGATTTGTGGGTGGCTCTGGTCACAGGTAGTGATGATGGCCAGAGTGACAGTGTTGGTGGCAGACTCCTGTGTCACCTCCTCATGTCCTCTGGGTCACCTGATAGGCCCCAGGTGATGCTGTGATCTCTCTTATCTCCCATATTTCTCTTTATGCTCACAACACTTGCATCTAGTTTGTCCTGGACAATTTTGCTTGGCCTGAAGTCTTGTGTATGTGTGTGGGGAAAGTGAAATTTGATTATGTTGTACAACTTATAAACCAAATCAAAGAAACTGGATTTACAAAACATTGAATCATGAACAGGACCATTTGGCGTATCAGTATAAATGACTTCATTTGATCTACATGACTTCTCAGAAAACAAAAAAACAAAAAACTTTTCATTTGTCCAGATAATATCAAAGGCATATTGTTCCCTTGTTCAATACTGTACCAAATTAGGCTATAATTTAGTGAACATTCAAAATTGTAGAGATAGAGAATGCTTGGATTTGAAATTAAGCACTCCAAGTTTGAAAGAAAAAGCATTGTTTTGTATTTTCAAGCTATCTCTCTGTATATATATATATATATATATATATATATACATATATATACATACATAGACATACACACATATGTATATATAGATATATATATATTCTGATCATGATTTAATTATCATTGAGTTTATTTTGTATTGAGCATCTAGTGTGCTAGTCATGGGGCCTGTACTTAAGTGTGGTGTATACCCAACGTAACTTTCTTGGAGAAAACTAATTTTTCCTTTGCAAGCAGTTGTCTATTAGGGATAGAAGACCACTTTCCCCTCTCAGTCCCGGGATCCAATCGGGCTTACGCCTGTGCAGGGCCCCGTGCATGTTGTCACAGCCTTTGTGTGTGTGTGTGTGTGTATGTGTGTGTGTGGTATATGTGGTGTGTGAGTGTGTGTGAGTGTGTGAGTGTGTGTGTATATGTGTATGTGTGAGTGTGTGTGTATGAGTGTGTGTGTGAGTCCTGTTGTATCTGGAAAGCCTGGTTTCCTTGGTGTCCTACATCCCCACTAGCTCACAACAATCTTTCTAACCTTCTCCTACAGAATTCCCTGAGCCCTGAGGGGAGGAAATTGATGGAAGTTACCCATGAAGGGTTGAGTGTTCCATAGTCTCTCACGCTCTGCATTCATTCTCATCTGCTGCAGAAGAAAGTCTCTCTGATGATGGCTGAACAAGACACTGGCCAATGGCTGTGGGAGACCAATTTTAGGAATCATTTCATTACTGTGTTCCTTTATCAAAACAATAGTATTTGGTTTCTCAAGGAGTGGGCCTTGACTCTAGTCACAGAGTGACTGGTTACTTTTTAACCTGTGTGTTAGAAACTCAATCTTGGTAACCATGCCTGTCTCTAATGAAGTGGAGAACCATAGAAATTAGCTCAGCTGGACACTGCTCAGTCCTGGGAGGAATATTTTAAGTTCTCCACAGCTGCAGCTTTATGCACACCCAATAATCCAACTAGACTCTGGGAAGAGCAGGAAGTTTATTTTAATGCTGCCCATGTGACTGAAAGTGAGAGCAATTACAGAAACCACAGTCACAAACACGCATGTGTGCAGAGTTTCACATTTGGTGTCAGCTTGACATGCCTGGGAAGCGGGGAACTCAGTGAGGAATGCCTCCATCTGGGCATGCTGATGGAGCACTGTCTGGATCTAGGAGGACCTGGCCCACTGAGGTTGGTGCGTTCTGAACAGCTGGGCTTGGATTGCGTAAGAAACGTAACCTAGTAAAGCAACAAGAAGCAAGCTGTTGGGCTGTTGGCTACCGCTTCTAGCTTCTACCTTGACCTTTGCTTTGGCTTCCCCCCCCCCCCATAATGGACTGGGACTAGGTGTTAGTTCCGCGCGTAAAAGCAAGCACACACTAACAAGGCCACGCATGGTGTTTATTTAAGAGAAAAGTCCCAGGCGGGTAGAGAAACAGAAGAGCGAGAAAGAAGTCAGGGGACAGAGAAGAAAAGGGGCCGGAGCAGTCGCTTGCAGCCGCTTTTAAGGGAAGGGGCGTGCACGGGTATGCGTCATGGGTCCAGGGAGGTGCTTCCGTATGCAGTGCCACAGGGTTTACGGAGGCACACCCAGGCCTCTATGCAAGGTGCATCCCATCTGAGCTGAGTAGGCTCAGCTACGTGGAATGCCAGGAATCCTTACACTAGTAAGTCGAACTCTTTCTCCTCAAGTTGTTCCTGGTCATAATGTTCTTAATCAAAGTAGCAGAAAGCAAGATGGAACCAGAGGTCAGTGTGTAAAATCTTCTAAATCTGAGGCTATGCCTAGGAGTCCATATTCCTAACAAGCCCCTAGGAGGTGGGTTCTGAGATCAAATCACTGTGTAGTCAGTCAAATTCACTGTGCTGAATGTTTCTCCAGCCATTGCTTGATATCAGTGTTGCACAGGTTTGTGGTCTGGTGTGCAGCCTGTGTGGAGTGGCTGAGGTCTCCACCTTCGGTGGAGAGCTAAGAACTCTCTACTTACTTCTAATGGTGTAGAAATGCTACAGAATTGGAAAGCCAAAGACAAGACAATTGCAATGGTCAAGGATTATCCAAGAGACCAAAACTTCCTGAACTTTCCAAACTTGTGCCTCTGGATGATACTGTGGTGCCCATAGACTTTTAACAGCAGAGCGATATGGGAGGAAGAGTGGATTGCTTTCTTGTCCTGTGCTAGTACATCTCTCCCCTGAGACATCCCAGGTGATCTCAGGATTTGGTATCTGGATAAAGCTTCCATTGGTTAGTAATGCCCCGTGTGGAGTTGAGAGCCAGTATTCACAGGGAAAAGAGAATCAAAGCTTTTTCCCCATGGATCTGTTCAAGATGAAGGCACACTTTTCCTTCTGACTCTGAAGTCAGAACAACACAACCCATGGTGTCACAACAGTGTCCTGACAACCCTGACCCTGAGGTTACTTCATGAGCCACAGAAATAGGACCACATATCCATTTAAGTTTCCAACACTAATGTGCTACCAAAATTTAACAATTAACCACAAAGAAACGCAAAGGTGTAGAATCACTTCCCATGGTTCTCTAGCTTCAGACTTGAGGTCTACAGACAGGGTACTACCACCTAAAAATAGTTTTCTAGATTAAGAAAAATAACTTCTTAATCTGGGTCACTAAAAAATTACAGACAACATTCAAGGCACTGTGTTTTTAATGTCTACACCAACCACACCATAGCACTGAGATAATGCTGTCCCATGGCTGCATGTAAGGACTTTAAGCAAGACAACGGCCCCTCATTCTGTGAGGTCGCTCATTTGGCAGCTCCAAAACAGCTGTCTCCAGAAACCATCGTTTTCTGCGCATGGTATCAGGCCTCAGGGGTTAATTTTTATTTCACCCAACCCTAATTCGCATTCTAGCTATTTCTAAGAAAATGTTTATATCCACTTCTATGATGATGGAAATTCCAAGACTCCATAACCAGAAGGTGATTTCAGTTGTGTTTGGTGGTAAATCACTAGTCCCAAGACGTGGAAGAATGTCAGAAGTTTCTTGGACTCTTTCTCATTTTCCTGTAACAGCTGCATCTCCATATGTTCAGTGAATCTGGGTTGAATTGTTCTCAGATGAAAGCTGAGTGCTAAAAACAGTGTAATTGGGAGCTAGAGTTAATTACTAAGAAGAAAATTTTTAGAAGCAAATGCTGGACCAAAAAAAAAAATGTGTTATTTAAAAAAAGACATTTGTGTTTATTGTTAGTTGGCTATAATTCACAGAGTTCCTATCAGTGCTGAGAAATCACTTCTGGGTAATAATGTAAGTTTGTTTTGTAAATGTAATTGTAGTAAATTATTTTTAAGAGCTAAAATAATCTACAGTAATAAATTCTGTTAACATGTCATAATAAGTGGGTAAAGTACTAAAATTCTTAAACTTCAATACTTCATGGGGAATTTTTAAATAGAGAAGAAAATGTATGTTATGTAGTGTGGTTTTTTTTTCAAGTTTGTTCAATGTTGATAAAATTGGTAAACAAGCCTCCTTCATTTCAGGGATTGGAAAGTCAACGGTGAGTCCAGAGCCACAGGGTCTTGCAGTAACAGTAAGGATTAGACAGTGCAATGATTTCACCTTAATAAATTACCAGTGGCTGCCCTGGGACTAAAGGACCCTGTGGTGGTGTGAATGAGGAACCTCCCCACCTTGTGTTGGGTCTTTGAACATTTATTTCGTGGAAGCTTAAGAGGTGAACCTTATTGAAGGAATAATATATATTGAGGTGTTTGGGAGTTTATAGATTAGCCCTATTTTCTGTACATTCTCTGTGCTTTTTATCATAGCCAAAGGAAAGTAACTAATACATACTCAAAGTCCACCTGCGTGGTGAGTAATGTTGATAAATTGGTCATGTCTTCCATGTACTCAAGAGTTTTGGCCAGCATGCTGGTCATTGTCATGAGTTCTTCACAAAAAGGTGCTTACTGTCATTCCCATTGCCCAGCAGTAATACAGGTATGCTGCTAGAAAAATCAAAATATAGATGTTATTTGCCTTTACTAATGATAGAACAGTATCAGGTGGGGATAGCGACCAGGTCTATTTTGAGGCACTCAAAGTACGAAGAAAATGAGTAAGTCTTGTGACCTGGAGACAGTTGTAAGCCTTCTCATGTGGGAGGCTTATTCCAGACAGTACAACATGCAGTGAGCAGCTCTGTACAGCTTTGGGAGAAAAATCAACAAAGTAAAACAAAAAGAATAAGATACCATGGTGACTAGAGAGGCACTTAGAAGGATGAAATTGAGATTTTTTAAAGCACAGAAACTGGATTCATTTCACAAGCCAGTTGTATAAAATTGCAATGCTTGATATGAATATGTGTGGTTCTAAGACAAAATGATGGTGGTATTTTTATAATTCTACAAATAGCTACCCCATAATATCCCATTGAGTTCAGCATAAAATAGAAATACCAAGAGCCAGAAAATTAAACTTACTTATGAAAGGAAAGTAAATATTTTGTTTTAAAAATAAATAATGGAAGTGAATTTGACATGGGTGTAACACTTTTTTGTATAGTTTCTGCTGTGATGCTTAGAAAAATGACAATTTGGGTGTTTGTTTCATTGGTGTGAATTCATTACATGTGCTACTGGGTTTTGTGAGGACGTTTTCATAGATGTGTGTAGCGTTCCCCCACATGCACACCTTCCCATTGTTCTATTCCCTCCTTCTGCCCCTCCCATAACCAGCTTTGTTCCCCTAGACAGCTTACGCCTGCTTTCATGTTACCTATACCTACATGCCATGGTGTCCCTAGATGAAATCTCAGATCCACAAATGAGGTGGAGTGTGTTCTTTGTCTTTTTGAGTCTGGCTTGCTGCACTCTGTAGCATAATTTCATTCTTCGTGCCTGAATAAAATCCCATTGTGTGTATTTGATGTGTTTCCTCTACCCACTTGTTTGTGGCTGAACACCTAGGATTATTCTATGACTTAGCTATAGTGATGAGTGCTGTATTAATGATGAGGGAGTTTTTCTGTGGTCCATTGACTTAAAAGTCCTCTGGTTGGGCTGGAGAGGTGCCTTGATGGTTTGTTTGTAGTACTTGCTGTTCTCATAGAGGACCAGGTTTGGTTCCCAAAAACTATGAGGCTACTATCTATAAGGCTAGTAACTCCAATTTCAGAAGATTCCTCTTTTGGACTCTGTGAGCACCAAGCACATGCATGAAGGATATACATACATATAAGCTAAACATTTATACACAGAAAGTAAAAATAAGGGTTTTTGTTTTCAGTATTTCAGGTATACCCAGGAGTGATAGTATTGGGCCTATGGTAAATCTATTTGCAGATTTAAAAATTATAAATGTTGTTTATAAAGGAAAAATTACATGTAAATAAAAATATCACCCACTATTATACGAATTCTAGTTGATAGTTATTAAAAACTCAGAGCCAGATATTGGGGAAACACTGAACTATCAGAGAGAGGAAACAGACCACAGTCAATTCTCACCCAGCCAACTTCCCTTCCCAACAGGGTGAATGCTGTCTTCAAGAGTCCTCCACCTGACTGGTCGCTCCTACAGAATACCTGACTCTCTGTTCCCTCGGCCTTAAATATCTTCTCTACCCAGTTGTTTCCCTTCTGGGTTCAACTCTGCAGCATAATCCTAGAGTTAGGATTGAAGGTGTGAGCTACTACTGTTTGGTTGTTAGGCCTTGAACTCACAGAAACTCAGAAAGATCTCTGTCTCTGGAGTAATGGGATTAAAGATGTAGGTCACCACTCTCCATCCCGTTCCTGTGCTGGGATTAAAGGCTTGAGTTACCACTCTCTGACCCTCATGGCTTGACTGTGAGTGGATCTCTTCTCTGATATTCCAGGCTGATTTTATTAAATATAAAATATATCACCACAACACACCAAAACTTAAACAGATATAAAGGCTATAGACTCAATCAATCTATTTTTGTCTGTTTGTGTATTTGTTTTGTCATCAAGGTGGAGTTTCTGTGTATAACCCTGACTATCCTGTGTGGTGGTATTTTGCGTAAATTGTAATAAATAAAGCTTGAATGGTGTAGGGAGGTTTTTTTGTATGTTGTAAATATTATTGGTTGATAAAGGAACTGTTTTTGCCTTATGGCAAGGCATCTTAGAAGTAGGCAAGAAACTTGAACATAAATAAATATAAAAAGAGGGCAGAGTTAGACAAAAAAAATGTGATTTAGCTCTTTAAAAAATAATTATAGGGGCTGGAGAGATGGCTCAGCAGTTAAGAGCACCGTCTGCTCTTCCAGAGGACCTGGGTTCGATTCCCAGCACCCACATGGCAGCTAACAACTGTCTGAAGTTCCAGTTCCAGGCAAACACCAAGGCAAATAAATAAATAAAGTTTAAAAAAAATCTTAAAAAAAATAATAATTATAATAAAATACAAATAAAGCACAGGCCACACGGCAAAATTATAAAAATAAGTTAAGATACAAGAGCTAGCTATCAATAAACCTGAGCCATAGACCAAACAACATAAAACTAATATAAACCTCTATGTGTTTCTATGAGACTGTGGTATCTACAAGTCTAGACCATGGGCTACACAGGCCAAAACTTTTATACTGCAAATGGTGCCCCATGTTGGGTGCCAGGTAAAGTAGGAACTATTTGTTGGCCACTGATTATATAAAAGGATTAATATTTATTAAGGAGTTTATATGAAATATTGATATAAGATTGAACTTTAGGGAAATTTGGGGAGAGCTGAGCTGTTCTACATGACAATATCAATCTTTTTTTTTTTTTTTGAGATGGTGAGGAACAAAAAGGGAGCAGAGGCAATGTGTAACTGGTCTTAGATGGAGCTAGCCATGCCCCATACAGGAGTCTTCAAGATCTAAAGACCATATCTCTAAGACCACACCTGATCCTCACTACACTTGTTTGAAGATCAGAGGGCAGAGCCATCCACAGAGTTAGACATAGAGGCCAGACAGTGGTGGCACACGTCTTTAATACTAGCACTTTGGAGGCAGAGGCAGATGAATCTCTATGAGTTCAAGACCACAATAGGATACACAAAATAATTCCAGTCTAAAAGAGAAAGAGAACTGGGAAGCAGTGGCACACACCTTTAATCCCAGCACTGGGAAGGGTGAGATAGCAAGTGATATGGTGGAAGAGACAGGAATATAAGGCTGAGGAGTCAGGATCTCAGAGGCATTCCGTCTGAGGATTTGTGGAGACAGGATCTCCCCCTGGTCTCAGCTGGAAAGTTTGGGAGGTAAAAAGTGGTTGTAGCTTGCTCTTGTCTTTCATCATTCATACTGATATTTGGCTCTCAGCTTTTATTATAAGACCAATTAAAATTTCTGCACCAATCCTTGAACTCACTCTGCCTTATTCTCAGAGTCACCTACCTTTGCTTCCCTAGTGCTAGAATTAAAGGTGTGCACCAGCACTGCGTGGCAATGAACTTCTATACAGTTAGAATAGGCATTCAGAACAGAAGCAGTGAAGTGTACACTAAATGTCAAACTTTCCATATCAAAATATTTCATGCACTTATCCAATACCAACCTCATCAAAAACATGACAAAATTATACCTAAAAATAATTACCTTTATATCCTGCTCCATGACTCCATCCATCACCTGCCTTCAGCCTTTCTCATCCTTCACCTTTAATCTTTCTTACTCTCTTTATGTGTATTATTTATATATGGGCATAGTAAAGACAACATGCTTCTCTTCTTTATGATATTGTATGACCTCATTTAATTATACACTGGAATTCCATCTATTTCCCTACATATTTTTAACATCATTTCTTCTTTAAAGCTGAGTAGTGTTCCAGAGAGAGAGAGAGAGAGAGAGAGAGAGAGAGAGAGAGAGAGAGAGGGAGAAAGAGAGAGAGAGAGGGAGAAAGTATTAAATTTCCATTATCCATTTATTTGTTGATAGACCATGGGGATGACTCCAATTCCTTGTTGTAGTGAATAAGCAGCAATATACACAAGGATATGGATATCTTTATAGTATAATATGGAGTTTTCTGGGTATATGCTGAGGAGTATCCATAACTTGTCTAGCATTTGTTTTTGGTTTCATAATTAAATTCTGACTAGAATGAGAGAGAGTCTCAGGGCTGAAGAGATGGCTCAGTGATTAAGAGACAGAGCCTCAATGTAGTTGACATTAGAAATTTTTCAGTATATATTGCCTTAGTTATTTTAATTACCATTGTAAAACACCATGACCAAGGAAACTTACATAAAGAAAGGTTTATTTGGGTTTACAATCCCGGAGGATTAGAGTCCATGGTCATCAAAAAAGGGAAGCACGGCGTCAGGCACTCAAGGCAGCAGCTGGGAACTCATACCTTCAGCCACAAACAGGAAGCAGAAAGAGTGAACCTGGAGATGGTATAAATCCTTAAGCTCTCAGAACACCCCAGTAACACCCTTTCTCCAGCCAAGACACATCTCTTGAGTCCAACAAACAAGGCCACCACCAGGGACCAAGTATTCAAACACCTCAGGATATGGGGGATAGTTTATTCAAATCATCACACCTATTGATGTCCGATATTTCTCCTGTGTCTATTGAGCATTTGTAATTTATTTTTCCAGGACCATCTATGGTCATAGATAGCTATTATCTGAGGCTTATTCTTTCTATAGGGCATTTACCATGAGGAATGAAGGATTTTGTTCTCAGCTATTGATATGGTCACACGATTTCTATCTCTGAATCCCTATGTGACATACTACATGTGTATGTTCAACTATTCTTGTATCCCTAGAACAAAATCACTTGGGTCAGGTTGAATGTAAGTTTTGTTGTCATTGGTTTTGTCTGTTATTTATTTGTACATTCTGAATTAAATTTGCAAGAATTTTATGAAGGATATTTGTATCTATGTTCATCAGTTAGACTGGCTCTTGTTATCTTGGTGTGTGTTAGTCTTTATTGGGTGCATGTACTAGGGTAATACAAGCCTTTAGAAAAAAACTAAATTAGTTTTGTAGCATTCCTTTACTTTCATTGTTAGGTGATAGTTTGGAGATATTGAGTATCTTTGGTGTTATCTGGTGTCATGCCAGAGCTGGTCTCCAAGCTGAATCTGCACCCAGTCAAGTTGGTGATGAAGACAATATTGCAGTGTGTTACTTATTTCATTGCTGTTCAGTGGTTACCTGTGCTGTGGGTTCCCATGTCTGGAGGCAGAAGGCTGTATATTGGTAAATGACAAGTTAGAATGTTGTTCAGTACTCTATAGAGAACAGGACAGACCACAACAGAGAATAATAAGACCCACTGATGTACCACCACAGTGGCTACAACCTGAACTAGGTGTATTACCAGTCTTAAGAATACTATTTAAATATTTCATATTCTTAAAATTAAAATTAGTTCTTCACACTTACTAAAATACCCTCCCATAGCACTCAAAAAATTAGACAATAGCGTTTACTGTGAAAAAAAATTTAAAGAAAGCTGTGGTAGTAGGAAAAAATGCACACCTCTTACGTTCAAATTTCGAAGTCTTTACTGAGACTCACTTAACTGTGAGCATCGGTTATGTCAAAAATGTCACAGATCTCCAATATACAATGGCGCAAATCCAATAGATCTACTCCAAACTGAAAGAGCGAGAGATAGCAAGGGCTAAGACAAAACTGAGACCCAAACCTGGAGCTCACGATGGAATGATCTGAGCTCCAGTGGGAAAAGACACCTTTCTCCTACATCCTTGTCACATGAAGAGCTTGTGGCCACCCCTTGGGCAGCTCCACTAGGTGCCTAGAGTTTTTGGTTCAGTAGATACCCAACTTCCATAAGGTGTCCAGTCCCCTGGGCTCTGCAGAACAATAGACTTTACCTTGACAGCCTCATGCTCAGCTTTCTCCGTGTCTTCCCATAGGAATCTGACTCTACCAGCTGTTGCCCAATCTTCTCAGCTTCACTCTACAATCTTGATGCAATTCTTTATTGCTCTTATACTCTGCCTGCCTGAAATATCAGTATTATAGACAATACCAAGTTATGATGTCAGTTCAAATTGCTCCCAATTCTGATTTTTACAATTCATATGGTGATGACAGCCTTGGAGGGCCAACATGGCTGAACTTGAGAAAATGTATCCTTTAGTAGCCCTGTTGCAGCAAGAAATTTACTCCCCAGGGCTCTTTGTTTAGACACTATATTTCCAACTATTCTTCTTCAAAGAAATCATATCCTGGAGCCTTCTATGGATGATGTCATGCCCTCATTTTTATTGTCACCTGGCAAAGTATCTCAATTTTGTTGACTGTCACCAATCTTTTCAACAACAACAGCAGATTGGTCTATACCCCCCCCATGATGGCTAGATTTTGGTAAATTTGTCACAAGCTAGGGTCATCTTGGGAGAAAAAGTCTCAGCTGAGAAAATGTCCCCATTAGATTGGCCTGTGGGCATTTCTGTGGGACATTTTCCAGATTAATGATTGAGGTTTTACCTTTGTAAGAAACAGTGGTGGGAACCAGCAGATCTGTCTCTGCATCAATGAACTTCACTCCACATCAAACATTAACTAAAAGTAAATGACAAAACATAATGCTTGAGCAAAAATTCAATCGGGCTTCATTTGAATTTAAAACATTTGTTCATGAAAGACATAATCTTTGTAAACGTCAATAAAGCTTCAAATGCAGTAAAGTAACCACTGAAAACCTTTCATAAACCTGGGGGTAGGAAAGCAATCAGTACAAACTGGGAAAATGTTTGAACAGGCAAATCTGATGGATGTGTAATCATACCCACAAGTGCTTAGTGTTCTCAGTCACACACTAGAGATGGGACCTTGAACGAATAATTAAGTGAGTAACACTGAGGACTGTTGGGAAAACAGACAGTTATGAGGGGGCCCAAGACAAAAAGAGCCCCCCCATCCAGTGTCTCGTTCAGATTTTTCCATACCTCACAATCAATAATTCAGGAACAGTTAACATTTCCTGTGAACATTACCAATGTAGAAACAATGTTTAGTTTGTACAGAAATACTTTCAAATACAGACTTACAAATATAACACATTTTTTCCATTGGATTGTATTGATCTACACTTAGAACTAACTCATCAATTTTACAGATGCAAAGTAGGTTCACTAGCTGCCATGACTCCAAATATACTTAAAAGTTTCACAGTCAGTTGACCCGTTTGTAATTTCTATCAGTGTGATGTAACTGCGGAGTCACCACCTTTACTGGGAAACACCCTTTCTGTTTCCTTAGTGCTGAGGATGAACCTCGGAGCTAATAGCAGATGCACCCGAGCTCACAGGTGGTGACTCCCTGAATATACTGACTTTGTGCAAACCCACTCTGCACACTTAGCGTGTGTGCATTCCTCTATCTATCAATACTAGTCTACCATTTAAAAAAATCTTTTGCTTTGGGGACTGAGCCCACTTGTGCGGATGTTGGCACAAGGTCTCCATTACGTTAAATGTCTCTGAGTTGTGGTTTTCTTAAAAAGAAAAATTGTTTGATATTTGCTTTACAACACACAAAACAATTCAAGTTTTCAATCTTTTCAAGTTATTGTTATTTTCCTGGTCATAAGATTGCTCAGTCTATTACCTGAGGGAGGCTGACTCTGGGAGTTATGCATCAACCCATAAACTAGTCCACCCCATGAAGACAGCCAGGATGGGAAAACCCCTTAATGATCCCATGGTTTCATGACAATCGACATTTAGTCTGTGGTGCTATCGGCTTCTGAAAACTTAAAAACCACTCTTTTTCCCGGTTGAGTTTTTTTCTCAAAATTAAATTAATGTAATCCTTACTACAACACACACTGTGTTGCAGCAATAAGAAATCTGAGTTCCTCTGGAAGAAACTGAGGCAGAGACAGAGTAAGGGATTGTGAAACTCTGGATGTTGGCTGGCAAAGATCACACTCAGACCCTGGTTTTATGTGATGCCACAATGAAGTCATGAAGTCAGCCCCTCAGTTAAACATTGCTGAGCCACTCCACAGGTTTGTAATGGTAACAGTGTAGTGTTTCCATGCAGCCCAGCATGTGCATTGGTACACATACGTCGTATCCATTTTTCATAAATATTGTGGTAGGATGGACACAGGCAAAATAAAAAATAATACTTCTCATATCTTGTTGTACTCTGCATCTTGCTCTAGAAAGGGCATCACATGTCAAGTTGAGCAATATGACTGAATGTGACTGGACTGTCTTGTCCTCAGTGAACCTGCACCTGTTCCTTCTCAGCCTGTCATGTCCACCTGTCAGGCCAAGCAACTGCTGCGGCCCCCTACACTGAGCGTGGCAGGTGTGAGACTTGTCACACACACAGCTGATGGCCTGACACAGTCACCGGCATATGACTGGAGTCTCACACCTCTCCCCAGCAGGTCTCCCCACCTGCCTGTGACTCCTCTGATCATCTCTGGTGGTCATCTCTGGCTTTGATCCTTCCTGGAATTTATGTCATCTGACTTTCCTCAGCTTTGGCTAACCTCTGCACTATTGAACAAACATGTTGATAACCCTAATTCTGCCTTCAGACTAATTTGTAGAGAAAATTACCATACTGACCTCCCTTCTATGTGCTCACTCTCCTGTGAGTTATATCAGCACTAGTTAAATCCAAATGAAAGAGATAAGTAGACAAACTCAGCATGATACTATCAGCTCAGCTCTCAGAAACAGGGCCTACACAGGTTAAGGGGATCTGGATTTCCGAAATAAGTACCAACCATGTCTATTTTCTTTCCTTCCTCCCTCTCTCCTTTCCATACTAGGACTTTCCACGTGATAGGCTCTACCCCTAAGTTGCATCTTGGTCCTTAGACTAACTTGATAGTACAATAGGGATTTGAACTTTCCATCCTTCTGCTCTAGCCTCCTGAGTAGCTGGTATGAGGCCTGTGCTACCACTGTCAAGGATACCTGCCCCCAGGATGTAAGTTTATTCAACATGAAGCAGCTCCATATGGCTTCATTGCAGTGGCTGATCACTTCCATTACCAAAGCCACCTCTAAACTGGAATTCAGCTGTTGAACCAGCCTCAGTGTCAGCTTTCCTGGTAGTACCAGGAGGCATAGAGCTCCTTCTGCTGGTGTCTTTGACTACTGCCTCCCTTCTTGGAAATCTTGCAGGTTGTTCACCCTTCTTGGTCAGCCAGTCTTAGGATGGCTGGGACACAGGATGGCATGGATGATCTCAGGAGAAGCTAGCCTTGATGGAGATACTGAATACCCTTGATGATAAGGACCAATAGAAATGCCTCTGGGAAAACTGTCTCTTCACATAGCATGTGAAGAAACTGAGTGGCCTTCATGGCATAATGGTTGGACACAGTCCAGTCTGTCAGATCCAAGTGTTTGGACATGTGGATATCCTTCTTGGCCAGCATCACTACCTCATTAAAAGGAAATTCATAAATGGTGGTGGGTTCTTCCTGCATCCCAGCATCCCAGAAGCTAGCTGCAGGGTCCAAGGCTGTGGTTGGAAAGAAAGAGGCATGCAGCATGCTTTTTAAAATGTAATTTTCTCTGAGCTTTTTCAGGGTAAGAAAAATGCTCAGGCATGTAGACTAAACATAAGATATGATGGGCATCACTGCATCCCTCCTGCCTCTGTATAAGTAAAGTCTCAGGCACACTGTGTCTGATGCTTTGTCTACTATGTTGCTTGCACATCTCAAAACTAAACGCAAAGATTAGCAATGCACCTGCATGTGTGGTGTGCTAAGACCAGCAGCATGCTTAGTCCATGCTTACTCTGTATCATGCTTACTTTGTATTCCACTTTACAAGAGTGCCACTGCTGCTCTGGGTGAATGAAACAAGGGAAGAAGTGAAGTCCAAGTTGAAATGTTCCTTCCAGATATTCAGAAAGAATGAGCAGCACTGTCATCAATCCTGGATACAAACTCCTTGGCAGAGTGCTTGCCTCACACCCCCAACACACACAAACCAATTATGATGATGTACAGCTACAATCCCAACTCCCAGACAGGGGAGATAGAGGATCGGAGGCTCAGAGTCATCCTCAGCTATGTAGTAAGTTTGAGGGTGGCTGAGGATGTGCAAGACTCTGACTCTGTTAAAATATGGTGAAAGAGAGACAGCTTCATGGTAGGAGCATTTGCTTCATGGTAGTAATGCAGGGAGTTCAGACTCCAGCACCCTGGGTTTAGAGAGAGACCTCTCCTCAAAGAAATAGATGAGGGTAACAGAGAAGACTCCTCTGCCTTGGACTGGTTTCTGTACTCACAAGCAGACACACACACACACACACACACACACACACACACACACACAAATCAATAAAATGCATCTTTAAAAAACTAGCACGCAAGCAATTCCCCCAAATCACACAAAGACATGATGTGAGATAGGTCCCTGTTAATTGCTGTAGTGATAGGTGAGTAGGTGCAGGTTGACTCAACAAAAATAAATTGAGCTCTTTCAAGCACCTTTTAGATAACTCATAGGAGCATGGCAGGCCTTGCATGTTAAGAAAATAATCTATTTTTTTCAGAAAATAAAACTTTAATTTTTCTTATGGAATAAAAAGAAAAAGCATGCAGTTATAGCCGGCAAGTTCACACTTGATTTTCTACATTTTATCTCATAATAACCTTCAATCTAACTTTGGTAATCTTGTTTAAAATCTTCTCCATGTTAAAATTTACACTTAAGATACATACACAAACACATTCATAAATAGAAAGGTTCTATCTATCAATCATCTACCACCTATCACCTATATATTTACCTATAATGTATTTTCTTATACTTTATTTAAAGCCCTGTGTAGTGTTCCACACTGGGTCTCCTTTGCAGTTTGCCATCTTGACTCTCAAACCACTCACGAGTGCACAGCATCATCTGTGCTGTGGCCCTGGATCACAGGTATGGCGTGTAAGCAGGAGCACAGTACTTAAACTGCCAATGTGACTGTTCTATTATTAGGGGAAAGGTTTTTGTTGTTAATAAGAGAGAGGGAAATATCCAGAAGCATCTGGAAAATTTCAGAGCAGAGAGAACAGAAATCTTACTGAACATTATTAGGACTATGGAATTGGGAAAGCAGGAGAGAATAATAAAAAGAACAAGAGAAGAGAGAGAGATCACAAGAGGGTGTGTGTGTGTGTGTGTGAGAGAGAGAGAGAGAGAGAGAGAGAGAGAGAGAGAGAGAGAGAGAGAGAGAGAGAGAGAGAACAAGAGGGTGGGCGTAGGGGAGAGAGAGAGAAGCAAGAATAGCCTGCCAGGTTGTAAGGATGAGTAGCTGGAGGAAGGGAAGCCAGTGAGCCGGAGGGAGTCTAGGGTAGAGAAGGGAGTGAGAGGGTCCATGATGCTAACATGGACTTCAAAATGTATAATAGGTACTTCTGATACTGAGAGAGCCAGGAGGCAAGCCTGATCTGTGATATGCTGACAGACACCATAGGTATATGTCAATGAGAGATCCATATGTCCCTCTGCCAGAGGTAAGGGAAATGGCCCCTTTTAGTGGAATGGGAAACCTGTTTCACACGTTCCTGAGGAATGCTGGCTTCTGTTTAATTATGAAAAATTCTTCAGTAGTCCAGCTTGAGTTCATTTCTGGATATACAGACTGTAGTCAAAAGTTTCTGTGTCTTGCCCAGCCAGTCCCATAGTCATTGAGTTCCAAATAATCACATAAAGGCTTATATTAATTACAGGCTATTTGGCCTATGTCTTAAATTACTTGCTAACTCTTACTCTTAAACTAACCCATGATTCTTATCTTGTTTAGCCAAGGGGCTTGCTACCTTTTCTCAGAGTAGCATTCTTGTCCTCTTTCCTCTGCATCTGCTGGTGTCTCTGCTCTGCTCTTCTGCTTCCCAGCATTCCCCAGGTCTGTTAGTCCTGCCAGTCAGCATTTTATTAACCCAATATGAGCAACAAGACTTTACAGTGTACAAGGGCAATATCCTGAAGCAACAGACTGCCTGTGAGACCTGATATCCAGCCCTATCATGAGAGATGGGAGACCTTCTATGCACAGTAACTTGTTATTAAGAGAAAGGAAAGGCTGCACCCTTGTATATACAGGAGTTCCTCATAACCTTGCAGCTTCAAGTAGAACACATAGCTACCTTATAAAGCATTCATGAATTAATGCCTGAGACCCACAACCAAACTTTCTGACTGAGATGGCCTGTAGTGTGGCCACAGCATCAGAAATCTCACAGTCTATCCTGAAGTCCCAGAGGCTATGGAAAGTGAAAAGTCTAGACCATAGCAGGGCTCAAGGTCACTACACCTCTACTTTCTTTCCCAATTATTGATATCCTTCTTATGATTGTAATACCATTAACAATAGTCAGAGCAAACACGGAAAGGTGGACATAAAGATGTCAGGTTGGTGGTCACAAGCATTGTCTCACACTCCCTCGCACCTGCTCTCATATGGTAATGTTGACAACAGGGTAGATTTCCTTTACAGAGTCTAAGTTAATGGTAGTGGTGTTCACACTAAGAAAGACTTCCCTCACAGACTTTTTTGTCCACAGTGTTGATCTTCACAAGGCAGACTTCCTCCATGGAGACAAAAGTCAGCAGTATACTGTGGATGAAGTGTGAGCTTTGCTGTTCATTGCTAAACACATTTTGGGTCACCATTGACACTGAGTTCCCAAAGTTGTAGACAATAAGTGCATGCGTGCGTGTGCACACACACACAAAGGAAGTGTTAGGTGCAATTGGATATGTGTATGTCCCACTGACGACTCTTCACAACTCCTTCAACTTAGCTGAATACACTGACATTCCAGTAAAACAGTATTAGCAGAAATTAACACAGAGCAAGTGTGTGAACTTCCCACAAAGCACCTCTGTCAAGGGATGTGACTTTATAGTTACCAGTTTCCTCATGATTTGGTGCATAGGATGGTAGTGCCACCTTTATTCAGAGAATAAACAATAATGGCAGTCAACTGTGACTCTGTAGTCACAACCTTTCAGGCAGAAGGTGACACTCTGACCTATGTTGGTAGAGCATAGAAAACCGGGTTCTGTTGCCACCCTATGGAAATGTCCCTCTTTGTGTGCTGTGTATTTATAAATTTTCTTTCACTCATCCTAATTTGAGTTTGAAATGGCATTTATGAATTCTACATTTTAATTTGCATGAACTGATGGGTAATTTAGAGTAAGTACTTTGCCTTGTGTAACCTTTAGCCCTCAGAGGGGGAAAAATGTTGGAATCAATAGTATCCTGAGACTGCAGATAGCAAAGATTCCATGATCTCCTGTTTGCTGTGTTTTAGCACTGACCAAATGCAACTTCTAAATTTACTTGTGATTTCTGCCAAGTTTTTTCTGATTTTTGCAGCAATTTCTACCAATTTGTGCAAGTAAGCTCAGGATATTTGGGATCTCCTTGACAATCATCTGCTCAGATACATTTCTATTCTTCCTCATGCCTCACCACCAATGAGAGCTTTCACAGCTATTCCAAGACCCCTGATGGAACTCACCCTACAAGTGCATCTCAGAGCTGCCCAAGAAGCCTCCTCATGCTGTGGTAGTGATTGACAAGCAGGATGCAAAAGACGTGGCTCACAGGTTTGCCTAGGAACAGCTGTGGATTCTGTGAGCTCCAGCCAGCTGTCCTGGAGGCTATTTTTCATGCTACTCTGTACATAAAGAAGACAGTGTCCTTATAAACCTTTTGTGAGTATGATCCAGATCTTCAGTTCTTTGGTTTTGGTTTAGTTTGATTTCTCAATCAGGAAGCTCTCTCCTTGGAGGAGTGATACCAAGGGAAATGTTAAAAAACTGAAACCAGGTAATTTCAGGATTTCTTTTTTCTTTTTTTTCTGCCAAGTAGTATTCCATTGTGTAAATATGCCACAATTTTTTAATGAATTCTTCAGTTGAAGAGCATCTAGGTTGTTTCCAGGTTCTGGCTATTAT
The DNA here is from genome assembly GCA_004025045.1 of Sigmodon hispidus. Taxonomy (NCBI): domain Eukaryota; kingdom Metazoa; phylum Chordata; class Mammalia; order Rodentia; family Cricetidae; genus Sigmodon; species Sigmodon hispidus. Next base: position 115,085 of record PVIH01001437.1, read on the forward strand.
TACTAAGGCTGCTTATATTATATCATATTATATTATATTATACTATACCATACTATATTACATTACATTACAAATAATGCTAAACATAGTTGAGCAAATGTCATTGTGGTATGAACATGTATCCTTTGGGTATATGCTCATGAGTGGATTGATTGATCATTAGGTAGATTGATTCCCAGTTTTCTGAGAAACTGCCATACTAATTTTCAAAGTGTCTGTGCAAGTTTACACTCCCACCAGCAGTGGAGAAGTGTTCTCTTTGCTCTACATCCCCTTGAGGTTTGGCTGTCATCAGTGTTTCTGATCCTAGCCATTCTGACAGGTATAAGATGGTATCTCAGAGTTGTTAAGCATTTCTTTAAGTATCTTTCAGCCATTTGAGATTTGACTTTTGGGAATTCTCTATTTAGCTCTATATCCCATTTTTAAATTAGATTATTTTTTACCTCTAGTTTTTTTTTACTTCTTTATATATTTTAGAAATCAGTCCTCTGTCATATGTAGAGATGGTAAGATCTTTGCCCATTCTGTAGGCTGTTGTTTTGTCTTATTGACCATGTCCTTTGCTTTACAGAGTGCTGGCCTAAAAGACTAAATCAGAGAGGGTGAACTGAACACCAGTATTCATCCTTCTGTGCTTCCTAACAAAAGATATACTGTGACCATCTGCCATAGGCTCCTGGCGCCATGCCTTCCACGCCATGATGGGCTATGTTCCTTCTTACATTAACCTTCTGGTTAGTTGCCTCTTGCTGAGGATTTTGTCACAACAGTGAGTAAAGTAACTGATATGAAATCTGACAGCTGAATTCTGGACGGTTCTTCTCTCCTCCACTCTACTTCATGGCCTCCTTTCACCCCACTAGCCTTCCTCTCTTTGAGAATAAACTTTCTCACCCAGCTGCCCCAACAAGCTTTTCAACCTACAAAAAAAAGGAAGAAAAAAAGAGAAAAAAAACTAAAACTGGGATGTCTCATCTTTATTCAGACCTTATAAGCATCTACAGCTAGGACCATGGCTTCTTCTGACAAAAGTAGATTTTAAAATCATTGTTGCTTAACAAGAAAGCATACATTGGCTGCTATTATGTGTCTTAACATGATGATGAATTGTAGAAAACTGGACAAATATGATCCTTCTTTGTGTGCAAAACAAGACTTTAGCTGGCAACCTGTGGTGTCTGAAAGATAAAAGGTAAGGAACAATTAAGACTAAAATAGGATGAGAAATGAGAGCTAGATGGAGGGGGGGTCACAGGATTCACCAGCGAAGAACCAGAGACTGGAAATAACAGCAGAGTCTATTTGAAAAATTAAGATCTAGAAAGGCAGATGTAAAACACACTTGTCATCCCCCAAAAAATAAGCATAAAACCTGCTGTGTGAGTCCATACAGCGGGAAAGACACAATGCCATATTTTCCTCAAAATCCCCAGTGTCCAAGTTTTAAAACCTATGACTGCCCAAGAGCAATAGCACAGTATAAACTTCTCCATATATGAATAAATCCAACTTATAAAATATGCAGGGTGAAACTGTAAGTGTTTCAGAGATGGAGTGGGTAGGCATCATGCCATGGGAAGCAGAGTTCCAGCCCGGGCTCAAAGCAGAACGACACCTTCACACAGCAGTGATGTTTCTTTTCCAGGGCAGCTTACACTCAGCCCCCTGCTTTATTATCATTCATAGTCCACAGAGTGATGTACTGGCCTGAGTTAGACAGCTGGCACCACTGATGTCTTCTATAAGTTTTAGACATTTTCCCCATTTAAAATGTTTGAAGTGATGAAGTGGACATTCTGCTTCCATTTCACTTTTGCAAATTTTCCAAAAAAAAAAAAAGTCCAATTAAGATGTTTATTTAGAAAACTAAATGCCAAAACAGATTTTAAAACCTAAAAAATGAAAAAGAAAAAAATCTGTAGCTTTTAAAATGTATGTGTGTGAGTGTGTGGGTGTGCATGTGTGCGTGATGTGTGTGTGTGTAATTCTACAGTTTACATAAGTAAAATTAAAGTTTCTTCTCTATCTTGACAGGATCTTCTGTTATTTAAAATTAAGAAATTCTGTTAATACTTTGGTAATCCACTTTTTGTTGCTAGTATAATCATTTTCACTATCTATACATGTCTATTTGAAAATTCTTAATTGCTTATCAACAAGTCACAAATTACTGCATCTGATCTGAGAAATCTTAAGCTATAAATAATACTTTCTGAAATGTCCACATGTAAACAAATAAGGAAGCGCCCATGTTAAATGACACACAAGTTATTTTATTTAGCAGGAGAATTGACAATATTTAAAAGATTTGTAATATTTTAAGATATTTGATATTAAAATTCTTGGGATAAAGGGTCTGTAGTTATAGTCCACTGGTAGAGACTCTGCCTGGCAGGCAGAAGGTTGTGAGGTCAAGCCTCAGTGACAGCAAAGTGGAATTAAGAAAGCAAGGGTTAGTGTTTGTAAATGGTCTAACTATTATAACTAGGTGTAACTGTCAACTGCAGGTTCTCACAGTTGCCTCGAATGATCCCAAAGATGCCAGGTATAACCTAGGTGAATGTCAGATACTGGGTAAATATTTCTATCAATTACATAAGTATCTATCTGTACAGCCAATTTATATAATGCATATTTCATACATTTTTCATCTATCTAATCTATTCATTTCCTATTTCAATATGCATAGAAATACCTTTTTACATCTTTGGCAGTGCCCTTGATGATATGACCTACACTCCTGGGATAGAGCATACTGTTTCTTTGTGCCTCCATCTTCCTATATGATGAAGAAGCTTCCAGACATACAGCAGCCACACCCCAGGGCTACCTTGCACAGGCCAGGCTGTCCTTTGTGAGTGATGAGAGGGAGATGCTCCCCAAGTTAAAGCCTAGAGTTTTCCTGGTGCCCAGTATCTCACATGGCCTCCACTGTGATCTATTCAGGCTCTCCACGCCTTGGTCCAAATGCTTACCCTTCCTTCCCTTCTGATAAAGCATTTTAAAAATCCTACTGGTTGTTCTGTGGATATAAGTCTATTTTATTTCCTCAAATACTGTTATTTGGGTATCACATCTCTGGTGCCCCCTGGAATCAAACTAGCCTCAGAAACTTGTCCCTAAAAAGAAATGCTCAAGCTTCACCTCCATGATATCATCTCATGGTTTTTGTCCCCCATGTCTCACCTGTGGGACTTAAGCTTTGACACTGGGTCAGGACTAGTATCTATAGTTTAGGACAAGGTTTGTTCTAACAGGTTCATGCTAACTCTAGTGTGGAGAGCACACTGTAGAGTCTGCAGGAAGAAAAGGGAAAAATTAGAAACTCCACAATCTCCCAAGCAGAGCCTGAGGGTGTGACATTGGCAGCTCCAGTGACTAACAGCATCCTTCTCAAACACAGAGGCACAAGAGAGCCAATTGCTACAAAGAGCCCCAAGCTATGAGTGTTCCTTTGATGGCTAAAGATGGTATGTGATGTCTCCATTGTGGCCATCTTATTGCTCAGCCCTGTTAAACATCAACATGGGGCCATCATCCCTCCTGGGGTGAGCAGTCATTTCCAGGTAACTCTTCTTGCCTCTGAGGCAGAACATATCACAAACTTGAGGGAGGCAATTGGTCCTGCAGGAATGGCTCCTGGCCATTGGTCATTCACAAGCTTCAGTGAAAGTTAACAGATGCACCCTCCCCCTTCCCCCTGGACAGTGTTCACTGAGAGCGACATGTGTTTCATCATGAAGTGTTGTGCTCTGATATATGACTTACAGGCTCTCAGATCATTGCTGATAGAGTGACAACCAGATGCTTTGAGAAGCAAACTATTGTACACCCACCTTGGCTAAATGGATGGATGCTCTTGCCATAAGCCTGATGACAGGAGTTAAATTCCTTGGACCCTCTGAGTAAAAGCCCTGAGACCTACATGGTAGAAAGAGAATACCACAAGGTCTCCTCTGACCTCCACACATGCACGATGGCTTGTACATTCCAACACACACATATGGACACATACACACATAAATATATGTCTTTAAATGAAAGCTAATGTCCTATCCAATCGAGCCCACTATAACAAAGTAAACAGTATACATCCTAGCTTATGTGTCAGTCTGGCTTACATTTTTTTTCATCCAAGGGCTGTGTCACCAGATTCTCTGTCAATACCATATTGATGGAGAGGGTACAACATTCATCTTCTGGTCTTTCTGTCTGCACAGACTTCAACTCGGTGATTTTTCAATTACCTTGTCCTAATGACAGGACATTTTTTAAAACTATGCTATTTCCTCTATGTTGAATTTCAAAATATATCAGCAACTGCCCATCATCTGTCTTCTTTGACACCTTGATATGAAGATTTGCCTTCATTGCTCTGAACATAAGCGTGTTACTCAGCTGAGTGACCTCTTGGACTCACTAGTGAGAAAGTTAAACACGTGTCTCATATAATTACAATTGCTGCACAGAGAACGCACTCAACGAAGACTCAAGTACAATGTCACAGAACTCCGGAGTCCTTGAGAATTTGGCAGAAAGAAACTTGAGCTTTTAAAGAATTATATCCCCAAAGAATATGAGGCAGGGCCAAGGAAGAGTAAAAAACTGTGGATCATACATTACTGCCTGGCAGAGCCATGCCAAAATCCATAAGGAGAGAACAGCAGAATTTCCCTGGGCAACCAATCACGTGCCTGTCATTATGCTCCAGGAAGATAGATGCTGAGCAGCGAATCCTCTGTGACCTCAGCATGTTCCTGCAGAGGTAATGGCTGGATGCCTGCCTGCCTGTCAAAGGGTAAACTTGGTCTTCCTGCCCTCCCCTGCTACTACAGTTGAGGAGTTAGTTCATAGTGACTTCTTGGTTTACAGAGAACCAAGTGGGAGACAGTTCTTATTAACATTGTCACTGCAAGAATTAGAATGGTAACATTCAACACTAACATTCAAAGCTGTGTGCTGGTTTATATTTAATAAAATCCGTCTGGAATATCAGAGAACAGAATCACCCACAGTCAAGCCAAAGTATATTTCAATATCTTAAAGTATATTGGTGCTGCCAGAATCAGACATGTCTCACTGCCCAGAAAAATCTAAGTTCTTAAAATATTTTAAACACTTGGAATTCCCACCTGTCTCTAAGCTGCTTTGCCATAGGTCAAAACAGTTTCTTTATTATCCAATGGTAATTCACAATGTGCAGAAAGACCTCCCACATCAAACTGTTTTATCAAAATGGCCTATTTTAGCCAGGCATGGTGGTGAATTCCTGCAGCAATGGGGACATGGAAAAAGGATGATCTGGAGTTCCAGGTGACTCTGGGTTCCACAGAGAAAGGCTTGTATAGAGGAGATAAAAAGGAGAAAAATGACAACTGAAACATCAAAAGGTTACATTGTTTCATTTCTCGCTTTGTAAGTTAGTCTGTTTTTATGTCTGGATTGGTTTAACCTTTCTGTGATCTCCTGTAATTGTTCCACGGCAACACTCCTCCCCTCTTGGTGCTTGACTTAGTGATTGCGGTCAGAACTTAGGCTTTTATAGGACTTTGCAGAGAAATAGCATCAATTTGCAGAGCTCTGAGAATGTGCTATGAACTTATAGCCTTATCTTTCTTTATCTTGATACTTAAGCCCCACTGTCAGATTTTCCTTGGGTCCAATGTCATTCCCACCTCAAACTTCATTTAAAATATAAAGTATAAATGTTAGAGTCTAAGCCCATTAGATCAGAGGGTGTGTGTGTGAGGTAGGCTCTCTCACTTGGTTCGAATCTCAGTTATACTTAATTTATCCTTACTTAATGTCTGGAACCACTTGTTTTATAAATATTCTTCATGGTCACATACTCCAACAGTGTCTCCTAAATAGCTATCAAATGACTAGTGTATTCAAAGTCTGATCAATAATGGCATAAGGAAAAATGCCAAAAAAAAATTACACTTTGCCTATCTTCAAAGCCAAGGTTCACATTAAAGTTGTTGGCTAAATCACCCAATCAAATTAAGTGTATAGGTACAAAAGTAATGTGTAGTAAAGGTAAAAGGAAGTTTTTCCAAAATACCACTTTTTTGTTTAAACTAGTTAGTTAGGCCTCTTTGGGGTTGGTCTATGGTGTGAGGAGTAGATCATTTTTGGGGTACCAAACTCCTCAGGAAAATTACTAACTTTGGGGACTGGAGAAATCAGCAGATCAGTGTTCACTGACTGCTCTTGCTGAGGACCCTGGCTTGGTTCCCAGCATTGATATGACAGCTCACAACTGTCTATAACTATAATTCTGTGGGCACCAGGTATGTATATGGTTCATATACATACATGCATGTGTCTTACTTAGGGTTTTCATTGCTGTGAATGGACGCCAGGACCATGGCAACTCTTATGAAGAAAACATTTAATTGGCATGGCTCACTTATAGTTTCAGAGGTTCAGTTTATCATCATCATGATGGGGAGTATAGTGGTGTGCAGGGATATTGTGATGTGATGCTGGGATAATAGCTGAGGGTCTACATCTTGCAGGCAACAGACAGTTGGCTGAGACACTTGGCAGTATCCCGAGCATGGGAAACCTCAAAGTCTGCCCCAAAAGTGACAGACTTCCTCCAACAAGACCATATCCACTCCAACAAAGCCAGACCTCCTAGTAGTGCCACTTCGTATGAGATTACGGGGGCCAATTATATGCAAACTACCACAGTGGCTTATATCTTCAGAGTTTCAGGCCATCCTTTATCATCATCATGGTGGGAGCATGGGGGTGTACCAGCAGATGTGGTGCTGGCTACACCTTGATATGCAGGCAATAGAATGTGGACTGAGAGACAGTGGAAGTAGCTTGGGCATAGGAGACCTCAAAGGCCACTTCCACAGTGACCCACTTCCTCAACACAGCCATGCTTATGCCAACAAAGTCACATCTCCTAACAGTGCTGCTCCCTCTGGGAGTTCTTGTCTTCTAAACCACCATATGCAGGTAAAGCACCAAAAATGAAAGCAAGTCTGTAAAAATAAAATTACAGATTTTTTTATTTTTACTTCCAAGCTTTGTGACACTAGAAAAAAATGTTTAATCCTATGGAAAGCTCAAGGTCTTTATACGCAAAATAAGGAATGATCTGAAAGCAATTTAATTTAAAAATAAAAGGTGAGTAAACACTGCTTTTAAAATACTTGACTGGCCAGTGAGGTACAGCTGGCTTTAATCCTAGCAGAGGCAGAGGCAAGATCTCTGTGAGTTCAAAACTAGCCTGGTTTACAAAGTGAGTTCCAGGACAGTCAGGACTACATAGAGAGACCCTGCCTCAGCAGCCTCCTCAAAAAAAAAAAAAAAAAACTGGATTAAATAACTGTAAGAATGGTGCATGTGAGCATAGGAATCCATAGAGATATCAGCAACAGTGTGCCTCCGAGCTTCTGCCTTCATCCCTACATGAGAGAACTGCCCCCAAATGCAGGAAGCAGAAGGTGTCTTGGAATTCAAGGTGGTGTGTCCACTCATGCTTTCACACTTCTCTGCTCCGAGACACATTTTGTATCCCATAGTTTGCATGGACTTCAAACCTAAGCTAGTCATTTTCTTCAAAGATTTTCAAGCCAGGCGTTCCATTAGTCAGTGTTGTGTGTATCAGCTGGCCTTCCCCTGACACTTCAGAGGGCTGACAGCTGAAGTGCGGCTGCAGATGCGATTCAGTCCTGTCAGCTGTTGCCTCTTTCTGTGGACACGGTGTCTTCACCATGAGTCTCCCCTCCTCTTGGGAGCCTCTAGTGGGGTTTGAACCTCAAACCTCAGCTTCACCGGACTGACACCAGCTGTGCACACACTGGGAATCAGCAGAAATGGAAAACATATACAATGGGTGTTGATTCCCAGAAATGGAAAATAGCCAGGACAGAGAGCAGAAGGAAAATGGAACATGGCTGACAAAAAAAAAAAGGCTCTTGGTCAAGAGAGAAATCAAGCTGAGTGACTGGGACTCTCCTGTTCTTAGACTCCTGTGATTTCCCTCTCTGCCTCAACCTCTTGCATTCAACACTTAGTTTTCTCCAAAAATACTTCATATCTGGCCAGTGTTTCTTTATTCTAAAACATACCTATGGTTATCTTTCTTCTATTTAATGGGACAAAAAAAAAAACCTTTCATGCCATAGTCAAGGTTTCTATTGCTGGGAAGAGACACCACGACCATGGAAACTCGTAAAGAAAACATTTAATTGGAGTGTCTTGCTCACTGTTTCAGAGGCTCAGTTCATCGTCATCATGGTGGGGAGCATGGAGACATGCAGGCAGATGTGATGCTAGCTACATCTTGATATACAGGCCACAGGCAGTTGTCTAAGACACTGGACAGTATCCTGAGCATTGGAAACTTCAAGCACACCTTCACTATGACACACTTACTCCACAAGGTCATACCCACTCCAACAAAGCCACACCTCCTAATAGTACCATTCCCTATGAGATTGTGGAGCCAATTACATTCAAATTACACACTGCAATATTCCAAGACAAATTTATATTTCTTTGCCAAATATATTTAATAAAACTTCCCAATGACCATTGTTGTTTCCTTCCTGCCCATGCAAAGAGATCCAAGAGGCCAGCTGAGAGCAGCCCCCTGCATATGCCTTAGTGTCTCTGTTCAAATGGAAAGGCAGTAGGCCAGCATCATTTGTTAGAGAAGCCAAACTTTTCCCAAAAAGCTAACTAACATTTGTGTTTAATATTTCACCCCATGGCTCCTGAACCTTGTTTCTGGCTTCTGTGTGGTTAATGCTATTTGATTTACTATTTGGTTAAACAAATCTATTTCTCTCTTTGTGCCAACCCCATATTGAGTTGACTCCAACAGCTTTAGTGTATTTGCTGACATCTGCTAAATAGATTTTAGAAGAATTTCTTTGCTTTTCCCCAAGGCTTACAGTTCATACAAATTTTAAAACCATTTATCCAATTGCAAACCAAATAAATTCTCTTGGAAGCCTGATTTTAATTTTATTAGATTTGCATATTCATATTGAGAGAACCAGCTACTGAGGAATGAATATGATTTGTCTTTGTAACTGCGTTTTTGAAATGTCAGATACATTTAAATTTCCATAATTATTTTCCCACACAGACTAACACATTGTAGTAGCTGTTTGGACATGGCTAAGCTATTTTGCTTATTTTCTAGAGCATGGATAGAAAGATATTAAAAGAATCAGTCGTGGCAACCAGGAACTAGCAATCATTTACATGTAAATCACTATATACAGCTTCTAAAATATTATGTAAATCACCAAGAACAAAGAAAACAATTTAAGTACTGTGCTTGCAACAGTACTTCATAGTGAGATATATAACAATAACAATATAACCAAATTGAGATCTGTGATATCAGTAAAATCAGTATTTTCAATTTGTCTCACAAAGTAAAAGCCCATGTTATACACCTGAGATTTACCTAAAAAAAAAAAAATACAGAAGAATTCCAGGGTCTACAAAATACACACCAAAGGGAAACAGAATCAATGAGAAAACAAATAGATGATCCCAACAAGTAGAACTTTAATTTCCTAACTTCTAAGAAGTGCACTGCATCTTCACAGGCCTGAGTAGTGGCACACAATGACTCCTTTGTGGTACTCAAAGGCAGTATCAGTCAAACTGTTTCTGTGAACTCTGGATCTAGTGTGAGAGTCATAACTTTACCTACCTATAGGTCCTCTATTCTCATGAGAACATCAAAGTCTAGTAGGTCCATGCTATGAGACACCCAGGCCACTCCTCAAAGCTTTCAAGGTCCAGACTCACAGTGAAGCCTGAAAAATCTAGCCAAGAAACATTTAGGGAGATGGAAGGCCATGTATGTTATGCTATAGTTGACTGTATTCTCCAAGGTGGCCTCTAAGAAATTGTGTCAAGAGACTCTACTCTCCTAATGTGCTACTCTCATCCAGATAGGTTACCATTGAGGTAGACATCCTTTCTTTTTAACTGGTACCTGCTGGTCACATGGTGTCTTCTGTCTTACAAGGACACAGGAGACGACCCCCAGCAGCTATGTCTTCTCAGTCCTGTGAGCAAGTACCCATCTACTCATTATGAATCATGCTGCTTGTGGTCCTGGTACAGCAGCACAATATGGCATGAGACATGCATGTCCTAGACAGGCTCCTGGGACAGAAAAAAAATACTAGATAAAAAATAAGACAGCATTGTTGATAGCTGCACACAGTACAAGACATGTGAGAACCCCACCTGAGTTCTATTCTAGGGTCTTACATGGTGGGAAGGGAAAACTGATGACCACATGTTGCCTTCTGACAGTCTCGTGTGTCCCCTGATCGGTGAACAACCTCATTTCCCAGCACTAAACAAATAAATACTAAGGAGAATATAAAGAATAAAGATTTTAGGCTTACTTAAGAAGTTTGACTTCAGTTGAGCATAGCGGTGAACACCTGTAATTCTAACATTTAGGAGGCGGAGGCAAAAGGATTACAGTGAGCGTGAGATCAATATAGACTACATAGTGAATATGAGACAAGAGAGGGCCACATACTAAGATCCTGTGTCAAAGAACACCCAAATCAAACAAACAAAAAATGTTGACTTTGAATGAGACCAAATCCTAATTCAATTTTCAATATTGCTCTATACAGTTTAGGATTACTGGTGGCTATGGAGTAAGTAATTTGATGAATTACAAAACAATGAGATGCAGTCAAGGTTATTAGCATTTCACACTTAATCATGCAATCAATGTGTTAAGTAGCGAAGTGTTAGAATAAAAAGGCACCTATCTAATGTGATACAGAGTACACTGTAAAGAGCCATCTATCCAATGGGAGGCAGAGAACGCTGTAAAGAGCCACCAATCCAATAGGATGCAGAAAACACTATCCATCCATTGAGATGCAATGAGCATTCTAAAGAGCATCTAATGGGATGCAGTGAGCACTGTAAAGAGCCATCCATCCAACATGTCAATTGACCAGATGGGGAGACAGGAGTTCATGGCCTCTGCCTCCTCTCACCCTCTTTTCAGAGTCAAGGTTACTGAGTAAAGTGAACTCCCTGCTTCCTTCATTCACAATTGTTCCCAATTGTGCTTGCCATGGATCCAGGGAAGAAACCGTATTAGAAACACAACAGGGCCTCAGGTGGGCACAATGTCTGCTTACCTCCCTAGGTTCTCATGGGTAACACAGAGCCTTTCAAGGGAGCACAGCCTGCTGTATAAGCCAAAAAACTCATGCCCACAGATACACCCTTTGTTTTCCATGTAGGTCAGAGCTGAAGGACTAGCACAGTGCACTCTGTGGGTGATGTGCCTCCCTTGGCGGCTGCTTCTGAGCCAGTGGCTTATATTGGTCCTGTGTTCTCTGCCTGCCCTTCAGGACACCTGCAATGCTTCCTCTCATCCTGGCAAAGGATGCACTGCTGTGAGGTCTGGGTAGTTTTACAGATCTAAGTTACTTAATGGCATATGTTCCTGTTCAGTGTAAATCATTCATTTGTTTCAGCCGCAATGAGCATGAGGGTTAGTCAGACTGTACCAGCAAGGACACAGCATGCGGAGAGCGTGCAGACTTACACCACAGTTTATTTGAGGCTCCCTCCTTCCATTTCTCCTGTGAAGTCTCACCACACTCTCCCGTAAGCCTTCATGCATACAGAAACAGACAACAGAACGTAGATGTTCAGGTCGACAGGAGGCATTTTAACCTTAAGAATTGACTCAAGACCTCTTGTAATCCTTTATAATTATAGATGTCATGTGACAAGAATGACTTTGGCAGCAATATTTACCAAGTCCCAAACACATGTTTATTAGGGTAAAATTGGAAGAAAACATTAGGTTCCTGACCTTGAGCTCACAGAACTGAGCAAATGAATAAACACCTAATCCTACATCACCGTGTAATGACCACCATTCAGGTGTCTGAAGGATGCTGATCTGAGGATTTGTGGAAGGAAGGTCAGCCTGCACACATTCTATCACTTAACTCTTGCGATTGTTAGCACCCAGTGCCATCAGGCCCATTTTACAGTCTTGTTAGTCTGCATATAGCACCCATGTCAATCCTCACGCCATACAGGTAAGAAACATGGCCTCTGGACTTAGCCCTACTGTAAGCTGACTGCAATGCCTCTAAACATATTCTTGAAATTAACTAGTGACTTTGTTCTCACTGGGACAAAATACCTCACAGAAGCAACTTAGAAGATTGGTTATTCATGAACACAGTTCAGAGGGAATTGTCCATTGTGATAAGGAACGTAAGGTGACTGGAGAGGTTCAGCCTGTAGTAGAAGAGTGTGAGGCAATGCCTCCTCACATCTTGGTAAACTAGAGCATCAAGAATGAAGCCAGAAGGTGGACTCTGCTACAATACCCAGGCTGGCCCTTAGCCCCCAATTGTTAATGACACCCTGTCACCCAAAGATTCTACAGTCTCCCAAAAACAGTGCCACCACCTGGGAATTAATTGTTCAAACATAGAAGTTTATGGCAGACATTCCACATTCAAGTCATAATAACTTAATAGCCATGCTTTGCACGGCCAACAGGACACATAATGAGGATGGGCACACCTGTTTATGAGTGGTGCATATAAAAATATTCACTAAGCATGATGGATTTTAGCCATGATAGCAACTTTCTTAATCCCAGGGATGTCCCTAGCTACTTCCAGCTTCTTCCTCGTATGAATGGGTATACGAGTCTAGAAACTACACTTCCTGTGTTGGCAGCACGGTTTTCACCTGGCTTCACCCATTGCGAGCAGGTGGAAGCGAAAAAGAAGGATCAGCACAATGGAAAGCCGACCCGAATATGAGTTCCTCAGCCCGTGGGGATTTGCTGCTAATCTGTGTCAGAGATCAGCAGCTCCAGACTTCTGCCAGCCTCAGATAACCCTCCTAAAACTAGCAGCCGTGTTTCTTCCTCAGAATGCTCCCTGGAGGACCTATGATTCCTATAGTTTTGGTTTCCTGTGTTGGATCCATTCAATTTAAAACATTTAAGATTAACCCTTGTCTTAGAGGTTCTATTGCTGTGGAGAGACACCATGACCATGACAATAACTCTTAGAAGAAAAACTATTTAATTGACGTGGCATCTTACAGTTCAGAGGTTCAGTCCATTATCATCATGACAAGGAGGAGCATGGTGTCATGCAGACAGACATGGTTCTGGACATCTTGATGAGAAGGCAACGGGAAATGATCTCAGTGTCACACTGTGGAAAGCTTGAGCAAAAGAGACCTCAAAACCCTCCACCTCAGTGACACACTTTCTCCAACAAAGCCACACCTCCTTATAGTGCCACTTCTTTGGAGACCATTTTCTTTTAAACCACCACACCTCTGTTTTCAGAGTAAGCCTTATTTACCCTCATTAGTCTGCAAGGGGATTGGATGCTGAACAATAATGGACTTAAATCTCACAGCTGTAGAGGCCAGGGAGGTGAGTCAAATCAACACAGTCCAGTCTCATCTGAACGGCTGCAGGGAAGGGCTGCCTCATGTCTCACCCTTTACTGTAGATTCAGGCTCACAGGGATTTCTTGTGAGAGTCCAAGATCAAGATCTGTCCTTTCATGGGGTCATCTGTCAAACTGGACAGTTCAGGGTGGTTTGATAAACACTCATCTCTAAATCTCTAAAAAGATCACATTCCAGGGGACTAGATAAAAACTTAATCATGTCTTCTTTTAGAAGACTCAAAAAACACCCCAAATGTAATGGTCAGTAAAAGACAAATGTTGTTCATTATTATATATACACAAAATACAAGGTTGTAGCTTGTTCAATAGTCCACAGCAGGCGCTGAGCATGGTAGATATCCTCAGATTCACCTCAAACAGTTAAATCTTGAACCTTTCAACCCAGTCAGCCATAAATACTTTAAGAATCATTTAATTTTATATGTTTGAGTGTTTTGCTTGCGTGTATGTATTGCTTTGTGTGCCTGATGTACGCAAAGGCCTGAAAAGAGTTTTAACAGGCTTGGACATCCTGGAATTGGACGTTGTGAGCCATTTTGTGCATGCCACTTGGAATTGAAGCCTAATCCTGGCAAGATTAGCCCCTGTTCCTAACCACTGAGCCATTACTCCAGCCCTAAGTCTGTCTTCTAATTGAAAAGATTAGGAACCCCTCACTAAACCTAGGCTACAACAAATGCTTCTTAATAGCTGTAAATAACCATGCTTCAGACAATTTTCCTGATGAAAACAGTGATTTTTCTTAAGCAGTTGTAAATATTCAAAGTGTTTAATATGTGAAAAATAACGAAGAATAACATTTCTTTATAAAGTCCATAGTCAAAAATCATCAGTTTCAGTATTCTAGAAACCAGAACTCCTAAGGTGACCACAGTTTTTGGTCAGTCACAACCTGTACTGTAAATTCTTTTTACTGCTTGGGTCCGTATTGTCTTGGTCACATCAAAAACAAAGTAGAGGAGAGATGTCTCAGTAGGTGAGAGCCCTTGGGCTCCGCCAGAGCATCCAAGTCTGGGTTCCAGCACTGGGTCAGACAGCTCACAACTGCTCGTGATTCCAGGTCCTGAGGATCTAGCATCATGGGCACACACACACACACACACACACACACACACACACACACACACAGAGCTTGAAGGGGGGATTAGGACACATAACGTACAAAAGCAAGGTTAAGTCAGTTTGTGTCCATTTGTGTTTCTACAATGCTCATCGAAAGTGTCAGGTCCTGCCTGCCATCCAAGGGTTCAGCCTTTTGTCTTTTCCCTTCTTGGCAGTAGACGTGCAGCATTAAGATGTGACTTCAGGGCATTAGCCATCATATCTCCTGTCTTTGAGATAAAGCACTGAGCTGCTAACATACTCCCCTTCTTTCCTTTTATCGTTTTTCCAAGATCGCCCACACGCTCACTATGTCTTCTGCTCTGCCACTCACCCCTGCACATGGCTGCCATCTGCAGCTGGCCTCTGGCAGAATGAATGCAGTAGAATGAAGAAAATCTAGGGACCTGGCAATGGGCTATTCCAAAGCAGACAGGTGACATGGAGGTAAGAGTCCCCTGTAATTAAACGCCATTCCTCTTTTAAAGAGGCGACTTATGACTAGCAGAAACAGCCCAGATTGAGGTCCTCCCTATTTCTGAGAAAAGCTTTCTATTCATAGCTGCTTGGTTCCGACAGCTGCTGCCACTGTCCCCACCTAGTGGTAGCCGTGAGGAAACCGAGTGGCCTTTTGTGCTCAGCCTTAAGAAGTAGAATTGAAGCTCAGCTTTTCATGGTCTTCATTACTCCCTGTAATAAACTAAGGCACCTGGAAATGACACAGACTTTTTAATGGTGATGATAGGATGCTGTGAAGCTCACTTGAACAAGTCAGTACTCTCTCCCTGAGACGCCTTCCCTCTCTCCCGAGAAGAGATGGCTTTCACATTTCACATACGTTTCTAATGCTGAAAATGAGATTTATAGTCAATAATCTTTATCCTCAAGAGTATTTACTCTGAACAGTTTTATATATGCATATATAAAATATAATACTCTGAACAGGTTTATATATATATAAAATATAAATATATATATTCTCTCTCTCTCTCATCATGCTCATGCATGATAGTCAGTTTCTCCACTACTCAGCCATATTTCCACCCTAACTAAGCCTCCTTAAGTAAGCAGCAGAGAGGGCAGAATGCTCCACACCTGACAGTTGGAAACCGTTCTGTGTTCTGTTTTTCTCACAAACTCCATAAAAATGACTGATCCCTGAAGACAATCTCGCTAATGAAAGAGAACCTTCAAGACTGCCTCAATTAATTACTCGTACTTACGGAAGGCTTCATATTAAGAAATCGTGTCCAATGATTAGGCTGAAAGCAATTTAGCTGATGTAATTCAGCTCACTACAACTGGGGTGAGGGAGAAGTTCCACTTAAACCCTGATTGAAAATGAATATTTAGCAAATGATTATTTTTAATCATATACTTCTTAAATAAATTGTTAAAATATCTGAATGCTGCTAATAAATGGGAGACAGAAATCTACTCACCCTTTTCTTCATAAACTTATATTTATTTTAGCTTTTTTTTTTCTTTGTAGCAAGAAATATTTGGACAAACTCAGATCCCTAAACATTAGTAATTGTGACACCCTGGGCACTTTTATTATTTGAAAGGAAGATTATTTTTTGACTTTGATGTGTTATACAGTTAAATTAATTATAAGAACTAAATTGAAGAAATTGATAAAGATATGAGAATACTAAAAGACATCACAAACCCTAGTGCTACATTGAAAGTATTGTCATTTTAACATATGTTTTATATTTGTTACTTTTAGAAAAAATGGGTTTCATTATGGCATTTTTATACATAAAGAACAACCATTTGGATGCTCAAATTGATTCCCATTCCTGATCCTCCTGCCCCATTCTTTATTTTTACATTAAAATTGTTTTATCAAAAAAAAAAGAATTGCCACTACAAGAATACGTGAGCATTATTTTAACTTAATTTTCCTGGGGCAACATGTACACTTTGTTAAACATTATTGATCCAATCACCTGTGGTCCTGAGGATGGATGGAGAGGTCTGGAAATTGAGAGGAAAAGAATGATTGGCTGGGTCAGGAGTGTGAGGGCTCCCTGGAGGAGTTGACATAGAAATAAAACATCCACAAAGCTAATATAGTTTGTTCAAATATTAACAAGCAAATGGACATTAAAAAAAATTGTCTTGGAACCAACCCTACCTTTCTGAGACAGTGAAACAACAACACTGAAAGAATCCCCCACCCAGAACTAGGCTTTGCTAAACCAAATTTAGTAAATCAAGGGGGTTTTGTTACTGTGAACCGCTAAACTGGGGTGTGGTGAATGCAACTGACTCTCATCTGCTTCCCTGCAATAATGCACTATAACCAGGAATTATTAACCAACAGAGCGGAAGAAGAGCAGATAACAGTCTGTCTCAGAGCGCTGTGATTCCCTTGGATTTTCTCCGTTCTGGCGTTGCCTCTTCTCATCTTCCTCACCGTTTTGAACATCGTTCATGTCTCAGGATGTCGGCTGCCAGCCTCTGCCAACTCAAAAATGCTTTAATATAGTTGTCTTCTCGCAGTGTCATTTGATAACTCTGTAATGTGATCTGTGGTGTAGACGGCGAAGCACATGTGTGTGTAATTTGTCTTTTTGTTTATAAGCAAGAATGGGGACATGACTTTGAAAGAAATCATAGGCAAGAAATTGAAATATCTGGTCTGCATTCTAGAGTCCAGAAGCTACGGCAAACCTTCAGAACAGAGCAGCTCACCAGTGCACTGGAAGATGGCAGCTAAACCTGAAGGGGATTCAGCTCACACTGGAGACATGAACGATGTTCAAAATAAGTGATGCCTCTTCACTCTTGCACAATTACTCAGTTAACTTCCCAAAAGCAGACCAGAGGTCTCCATCTTGGGTCAGTCCCATGGCCCAAAACTTCAAAGCATTAGTGCAGCCTCCCTTAGGACATATGTACCTGAAAACCACCTGTGAGTGTGCCCTCGCTGTCAGGAAAGTGGCTGTGGAGCACAGCATTCTCTCCTGGTGTCCTTCATTCATGTCAGTGCTTTGGGGTAGTAGCAGTGGGATGCCTGCCTCTAACTGTTAGAAACCAATAAAGGTGCCACAGAGTGGTACAGCCATTGCGAGGCATCACATACATTCATGGCAGTTTCCAACGGATGCAGTCATGTCTTGGGAATTATCTAATCCATTGGACAATTAGATAAAAGGTTATATATTCTGATGTGGGACAGTAAGGGAAAACAGCCAAGCTCAGATGAGCAAAGCCTATATAATAGCCCACAGAGAAGTACGATATACAGCCATGAATTAAAATGAAAATGCACAAAGACATAAAAATAATTTAATTAAATTTTGTCCCATAGGAACACAGAATGAAAAGTTAAAAGTTAAAAAGATAAACAGGACTTTTGATTCCTCTAAAGAGGTCTGTTTTTAAAACAATGGAACATTTAGTTAAAGATATTTGGGCCTGCAATGCAGACAAATTATGAATTATACATAAATATTTCTGTCCCTAACTGACTCAACTCTTTCTTGCTTAAAGGTAGCATGCCCTTGTCTCAGTGTGCCCAGGTGTGAGCATACAGACCGGAGTGCTCCTGCAAGTGTGTGGAGTTATTGGAGACTGCAGCTTTAGCTTCTTTGGCTTGGGTCTGCCTTCAGCATGAGTCAGACTCAGCCATGGATGCCCTCAAGCAGACTTGAATATTTCACCATTCTCTGAAGGTCTACTCATTTCCTGCAAAGTCCTGTCTTATTGGTTCCTCTCTGGTTCTGCAGAGTAGAAATACAAGGGTATGCTCTGCCCCTACCCTAACAGAAAAGCACCACAGATTGAGTCCCTCTCTCCCTTTGCCCCTGCATAATGGATTTGCCTTTGTGCCCTTACCCTGTGCTCCCCCATGTGTTTCCTTCTGCCTGCCCAGGTTCAGTTCTCCAGAGCCTTCTCAAAGGGTCCACTTCAGTAATGCTAACACTAAGGGTTGCTGTAGGCAGTTCCCCAGCTCCCACGGTTATTGAAGAAGGGTTCACACCCTGAGAATGTCCAATGGCACAAGCAAACAGGTGCTTCTGTTACTTGACCAGAGCCTTGTTCTGTGATGTTAAGATCCAAGAGCAGGAGTAAAAGCAATAATGGTCCTTAGTAAATGTATATGTGTATGCTATTAGAACATAAATAATATGTATCAAAATAATCCTTCACAAACCCTACCCAAGCATGAAGAAACATCACCTTTACACTTACTTGCTGTGACCTCAATTGTGACTTGGCATTGTTTTCAGTTAGTAAGCTGATTGACAGCAAGTGATGCTGGATTGGGGTATGTACACAATAGGGATTGCATGCACCTGACCGGGTAGGATGCTCTGCACCTCAACTGTGAGCTGTAATGATAAATTTCTGGCCCAGACTAATCCTATGTTTTGGACCCACTGCCACTTAGACCCAAATAATCACACAAAGGCTTATATGGCTTAGACATCACTAGCTAGCTCTTTCATTTTAACTAAATCTATTTCCATTATTCTGTTTAGCCATGTGGCTTGGTACCTTTTCTCAGAGCAGCAGGATTGTCTTCCTTTCTGTGTATCTGCTGGCAACTCTGCGCTGCTCTTCATGTTCCCAGAGTTTTCTTAGTACGGTAGCCCCACCCACACTTCCTGTCTGCCTTCTGGCCAATCAGCATTTTATTAAACCAGTAGGAGGGACAAATATTTACAAAGTACCAGAATTTAATGCCACTGCAGTGGGCCTTGTTAGTCTCTGCTTCACTCTTGTAGATAAGAGCAGAGATAGCATGGAGGAAAGAACTTTTCTAGTGACATCAAATAGAACAGGAGGAAATCAGCACACAAGAACAAAGCAGTGATATCTACCTTGCTGGTTCTCGTGCGTGTGTGCATGTGTATGTGTGTGTGTGTGTGTGTATGTGTGTGTGTGTGTCTCCCTGGTGTGTGCAGGTGTCCAGGCCATGCATACATGGGGCCAGAAGACAACCTTGGTTTGCTCCCAAGATCCCAGGAGCTGTCCATTTTGTTTCCCAGCTGAGGTCTCTCACGGTCCTAGAACACACTGGATGATTTAGGCTGACTGGCCAAGGATCTCAGGATTCCTGTCTTCACTGCCCCAATGCAGGATTGTAAGCAGAACAACCACCTCTAGATTTTTAAGTGGGTGCTAGGTTTTAGACTCAGGCCATCATGGTTAGGCAGAAAACACTTTAGCATCCAAGGTGCCTCCCAGCCCCACCCCAGCTACCTTGTTTGGGTTTGTGAAATAGATTATTTGTTTAGCATTGTCTCAGTTAAGAAACATGAACTCAAAGCTCTTCTGAGCCAAAGTCTAAACCAAGCAATAGAGATGCTGAAGGAGACTAGCCTTGGCCTTGATCAACCCCAGTCTACCTGACTGATGTCAATGTACTGGCAAAGGTGGTCATAGCTGTATGGACAACTGCCATACACAACCACAGACACAATGGAAGTATATCCTTCTCACATCAACTCTGCTCTACATTAGCATTCCTATTCCACACATCAGAAAACTCAGGTCCAAGGGAATAAGACATATATCTAAAAGGAATGTAGCTGAAATCTCAGCTAGCGCTCAGGACTCTGGATCCCAGGACCATATCTTCTTGTTTGTCAAGGACACACTTCAGATTATAAGTGTTTCCAACAGAGAGCTGCACAATACTAAATGGAGAGTTTGCAAAAATCTCCATGGCAAAGACAGAGAGTGCCTAGAAGAGCAGAGACACTGGTATCCAATTGTAGACAATGAAGACAAAACAGAAGTACTTCCACCCCCACAGCCATGTTACAGATACATACATTCACTATAATTACCAACTTACAGCTTGTGGGTCAAGGAAGAGTGTGTGGGCGAAGATTTACAGAAAGCTTTCCCTAGCTGAAGTCTGAGATATGCAGGAATCCTGAAATAGAGCACAGGCCTGAGTTTTCACAGTGCTGTGGTCTGGTACATTTATTCATTGAGAGAAGAAGTGATGGGTGTCAACTCCAAGGTCAATGTGAATAACATAGTCATTAACATTCACATAGTTCTATATGTTAATAAGAGTCACTAGGATGGCTCTAGTCTATGGCAGTTCACAGCCCAGATGAGTCTTCTACCCCAATGCTGCCCCGCCTGGCTGGCTTACCTCAATGATGAGTGAATTGAATGTGCCTGCCTCTGAGACTCAAGGCCTATTAAACTTTACTCATTATTATTAAACCCAAAAGATAATTAGAAATGAAAATAGGTAGTGTAGATGCACCCCCACCATGAATGGAGGCAGCTTGGTTTAGGAGGTAAAGCCAAGGCTGATTATGCATGGAACATCACATTCAAGAGCTGCAGTGAGACTTGGGAGCTGTGCTGATTAGTTTTTGTCCATTTGACACAAGCTAGAGTCACCTAGAAAGAGAGAGTGCCCATTGAAAAACTGTCCCAATTAATTGGCTTGTGAACAGTCTGTGGTTCATTTCCTTGAATAATTATTGATGTGTGAAGGCTTAGTCCATTGTGGCCAGAGCCATGCTGGACAGATGGTCCTGGGGTGTTTACAAACGCAGACTGAGCAGGAACCATGTAGTCTATAGTGCTATGAGGAGCAAACAAATTCACAACGTCCCTAAATGTCTTCTGCTTCAGCTATTGCCTCCAGAATCCTGCACCAGTTCCTTCCCTGGATTCTTTCTGAAATGAACTGTGGTCCAGACCCAGAAGCCAAGTAAATCCTCTCCTCCCAAGTGGCTTTTCATTATAGTGTTTATCACAACAGAAAACAAAGTGGGCAGGAGTAAGTGTAAAGAAAATGTGTTGTCACCCTCTAAAAGACAGAAAGTAAGGCTCTAGAAACTGTCTTATCATGGGGATGCTTGTTTAAGGGCAGGAAAGAGTGTTTGGCTGGTGAGTTGTGGGCTGAAGAATAGGAAGCCATCAGGTCATATTATAGCTCACTCTTTGCAACTGACATGTAATTCTGTGTATACGTGTGTGTGTGTGTGTGTGTGTGTGTGTGTGTGTGTGTGTGTGTGTGACTAAATCAGGTTAAAAGACAATTCCAGTGTCTCTGTATTGACTGTTTCTTGTGTTGGAAACACTCAAAATTATTTCTTTTCATTATAACTCATGCTATTAACAAAATGAAGGATAATTAACACTAAGAATATTTGAAAAAGCCATGTGGAAACTTACCATTTTATAAGCTTATATATATGCTTCTTATAAATATTTATATATTTATTATGCATATTTGTTGCATAAAACATTTAAATCAACATCATTATTATATACTCTGTATCTATGCCTGTGTATAGGTAATATATTTAAAAAGAGTTTAATTGGAGGTACCCTACACAGGGGGTAGTGTTCCTCCCACAAACCATACTTGCCAAATAAAAGGGACAGGTATGGGATTCCTCCCCTTGAGCTGTTGGTCAGAAGTGTCCCCAAAATATCCCAAACAATATAGGATGTTACCGTTTCTCTTACTTGCCCTCCATAACTTGAGGTAATACCCAAGGCTGAAGACACCACATACCTTGGTCACAGGACCTGGATAAATCAAGTCATAACTGACCAAAAGTCTTTCAGAGGACTGGCTTGATTCTCAGCACCCACATGAGCCTTACAACTCTCTGTATCTCCAGTTCCAGGGATCCAACATCTTCATTTGGCATCTATGAGCACCAGACACATACATGTTTTACAGACATACATGCAAGCAAAATACAATTGCTCTTTGTTTGCTAAATAAAATAATTAAAAGACCCCTGACTTGGGAGGAGTGAAGTTATGTCTGAGAGGAGTTAAGAAGAGGGATGGAAATGATCAAAGTACATTGTTTGCATGTATGACATTCTCAAGAATTAATAAAATACATTTTAAAACAATCCTTTCCTTTATAATCTTTCATTGCATGGTCTGAAATTTGCAAAAAGTCTGCATGCCAGACCATCAGAGCTCCAGACTTTCAGCATAACTTTTAGGAAAAGAGAATTAAGAAGAAAGGTTAAAAACATCCCAGACTGTGCTCTGCAGGAAGAAAATGTGTGCTTCCACACAAGAGCAAAGGGCCCTGCAAGCCTTCATAGGCTGAACCTAGTAAGCAGACTAGTCCCGGGTATACAGTAGGTGATTAGTGATGGGGAGTGCTGCACACTGAGCCCTGGAGGCCACCATGGGAGTGGGATTCAGAGGGTGCTATGGAGGCCAGGAGCCAGCTGTGTGGAGAAAGATGAGGACACAGGTGAGAGAGATATCCCATTGCAGAAGAAAGTGGACCATGATTGGAGGATGGGCTACAGCCAGGCACAAAAACTTACAGAAAGCACAGACAGCAAAATGGGGCAATGTGGACTTGGATCTACAAGCAGGGAACTGTAAAGCTGGCAGCCATCAGCCCTGGATCTAGTCAGCTCTTACCTTCAGGCAGAACTTTCCGGCTCCTCCATGTGCTTGCTACAATGCTGTCTCTCTGCAGATTAGTCTAGGGTGCCTCATGTACCAGAACTATGCCCGGCCCCTTCCCCTTTTATTTGCTTTACCTATTGTCATTATTCTTTATTGGGTTGTGTTGGGAGAGGAGTAACAAGGCACACATGTGGAGATCAGAAAAGAACTTGGCGGAACCTCCTCTCCTGACATTGTGTGGGTTCCTAGGACTGAACTCAGGCTGTCAGGCTTTGGTAACAAGTGCTTACCCAGTGATTCTTCCCACTGCTGCCATCTTGATTTTATATACATCCTCTCCCCTCCTGAGGGTGTCCCCCTTGCTTCCCCTCTCTGTGTATTGCTGTGTTCAGCCTGTGTAGCTGTTAAGAAGTCCCACGATACATTGTATACAAGATACTGTGGTGATACATTGTATATTTAATCAAATTAGTCTGGAATATCAGAGGACAAAGTCACCCCTCTAGCCCTTTTTGGGGGAGGGAGGAACTGGAATATTAGAGAGAGGAAACAGACCATAGTCAATTCTCATCCAGTCAATTTCTCAGACCAAACAGGGTCCTCAGCCTGACTGGTCACTTCTACAGAATGCCTGAATGTCTAACTACACCTATCTTAAACATCTTCTCTGCCCAATTGTTTCACTTCAACTCTGCATCATAATCTTAGAGTTAGGATTAAAGGTCTGAGCTACCACTGCTTGTCTGTTAGGCCTTGGACTCACAGAAATCCAGAAAGATCTCTGTCTCCTGAGTGATGGGGTCAAAGGAGTCGCCACTCTCTGGCCTTCACAGCTTGATTCTTTTCTCAGATATGAAAATGTTAATTCGTATTATCCCTAGGGACATGACCCACTGTGGCAGCAGCTACACAAGGTGCTATTCGTTACCAAGGTATATGCCAAGTGCATTGGTGGGTGCCACAGATGGGAGGGTTGCAGGAGAGAGGAAGCTGCTGTGGGTTAAGAGACGATAGTCTGAACTGTGCATGGTAGATGCTCACACTCTGCTATGAATTCATGTTTAAGGTTCTTATAGTCACAGAAAAGGTCACACAAAGTTGTGGACGATGGATGTTTTTCTGTGTGATGAATGAGCCAAAGATAATTTTGTTGCTTTGGTCTTCAGTGTTAAATGTCAATACCACAAAGTTTAGTCACTTGACCTTAGAGAATCTTCAACGCAGGAGTGGCATCTATCTATCTATCTATCTATCATCTACTTATATCTATCATCTATCTATCTACATACCTATCATCTATTCATATCTACTTATCTACTTGTCATCTATTTATATCTATCATCTATCTACCTATCATCTATTTATATCTACTTATTATCTATTTATATCTATCTATCTACCTACCTATCATCTATCATCTATGTCTGGAGACTTCAACCACACTTCCTTCACGCTGGAGGATATGTTGGGCATGCTTTTAGGGATTTAAGTGGTTTGATACAATGAAACTTCCTTCAAAGATGCACACATAGGAGCTGTGTCGACATCTCAGACTTCCATTGTGTGTAGAATATGCATTGAGGAAACACTAATGGTGTCTGGCTGACAGCTCATTGTTCTTTTCTATAATCTTATTATTTCTACCATTTGCTTAATAGTATTTAATAATGCAGACAGCTCCATTAGGCGTTCAAATGCTGCCCTCTAGTGGTTTCACATGTGTATACACCAGGGCAAAGGAAGGAACTGCTTTGGCTAATCTCTTTGTGTTTGCGAATGTAACATGAATATAGTTTCATGTCTAGACAAAAAATTATAATAAATTCTGAAATTAAATATCATTTCTCATGAATATAGCAAACTATACCCATCCAGGTGATTTTTTTTTGGTTCTCTATGATGGAAATGGCACTGGATCTCTATGACACAGCCCCATCATAAGCACAAAGAGTAATTACCTACTCTACAAAACATCCAAGCACCATACTTTAAAACTGTCAAGGTGAAGAAACTGAGGAAAGGCAGAGGTCTTTATCTTTCTCTATACCTACCTGTCCTCCACTCTGATCTTGTTCTGAATATTTTAAATCAGTTATGTACTGTGATGCACAATGTTGTGCATATATTGAAATTAAATTTAAAATTAAAATTTGATGAGATTTATATTGTATCCTGTTGTGGGGTTATGTTCTTGCATTGTAAATATTTGTCCTGCCTACTAGTTTAAAACAATTGCTGATTAGCCAAAGGCAGACAGGAAGTGTGGGTGGGGCTACCAGACTAAGAAAACTCTGGGAACAGGAAGAACAGAAAGATACCATGGAGACACCAAGAGAAGCCAGCAGATGCAGAGGATAACTATGCTGCTCTGAGAAAAGGTACCAAGCTGCATGACTGAACAAGAGAAGAATAATGGGTTAGTTTAAGAGCAAGAGCTAGCTGGCAATATGTCTGGGCCCTAGGCCAAACAGCGTAAAACTAATATAAGCATCTCAGGCATTTTTGGGGACCTAAGCAGTGGTGAGCAGGTCCGGGCCATGGGACTAAGTGGTCTGGAACTTCAGGTTTGTGGGTCTGGACCACCAGTCAGCCGGGCCAGAAATCTAATACATTAATATCTTAAGAAATATCCTGGGGGAAAAAAAACAGAGGTTCTGTCCTTCTCTGCTAATTTTGCATTCAGTCCTATTTCACTCACTCCCTAAATATTAAAAATGGTTTTCCTTCCTCCTTCTCTTCTCCTTTCCTTCTTCCCTTTTGGGCATCATGATACAATGATGAAGTGCCTTAAGTCTCATGTTTTAAACACTGTCCACAGCTGGGATACCATATTGAAACTCATGGGTTCTTTAGGAAGGCATGGCTCACAGAAATAGGTCACTAGGACTGGGTCTTTGCAGGCCGTCCAACATGGTTGTGGCCAGGGTTTCTGCTTGCTGACCTCTGCTGTGCGTGTACCAGTCACTTCACTTGGGCTCTCCCTGCCACACCTTTACATGAAGAACTGAAGTCTTTCTTCTTCCAGGAGTCAAAATTTACCATTCCACTCGTCAATAGTCTCTGTCCTGTATTTTGTAACCACGATGACAACTAACTAATAGAGAAAATTAATATCAAAAAGGTTGTTGCAAAAATAAGCCTGACAGTGAGATGCCCACCCAGACTGTTGGACACGATTTTCAGAAGACACCTGAAAAAGGTTGAAGCTGTGAGTTCAGATGCCCTAGGATAATCAAGGCTCCATGTAATGGGAGAATCTGCTGAGAGGCTAGAATCTCAGACTGCCTGGAGAAAGATGGACCATAAAGACAGCACTCAAGAGGTTTCAGGTGGGAACAGAACTTCACTATAGACCAGGCCATGTCACATTTGTGCAAAGAACCAAGCTATGTTTTGTCCTGTGTCCTCAAAGCTGAGTGACTAAGAACTCAAATGCAGTGAATTAATTGGCCTTATAGAGAAAAGCTTTGATTACGGCATTGCTGCTTCTCACTGTTTTAAGCCAGATTGACACTGAGATTCAGGACTAGAGATCAGAGCAGGACCTGAAAAACGTGCCATTTGGCAAGACAAGGAGAGTGACTCAATGTGGTGGGTGAAGCAAGAGCAAATACAACGACTTTAGTTGACAAAGAGATCAGTGCCATTCAACAGAAGATACACAGGCACTGAGGCAGTGCACCCATGACCCAGTGGGGGCCAGCTACATCTCAGGATGTCAGCTGAAGCTGGCATTTTCTGTGTGTGGCACTGGCTTTTCAGACATGCTGAGTGCAAGTTACAAAGTCATGGAGGTTCCGAGTTAAGAAAAAGGCCATAATTCCAGGCAGTGTGCAGCGAAAGTGGGATCTCTATATCAGGTTTTCCTGTGCAGCATATTCATAAAGCTTTGCACATGTAATCTAGGCTGAAATGTAGACCAGAGGACACTGGAGAAGGGAAATATCTGCTGTGGAAAGTGGCAGGTACCCTGCGGAGCTGAGTGTGCTGCATGAAGCAAGGACCCTACAGAAGCAGGGTCATGCAAGCCCACTAGGGATCACATTGTGATAACATGTGCTATAGACACCAGACCCGGGACTACAAGATTTAATATTTGTCCTGGTTTCTCTTTGGTCCAACACTTCCTTGCTACCTCCAAGTCCATCTTTTTGGAATGATACAATCTGCTCAGTACTATATGCTGGAAGATTATTTTGCAAAGTCTCACAGCTTAGACATAGCCTTGAGACTCAGAAGAGAGTTTGAACTTTGGATATTTAAATGAACTGGAGTTGTTAATATGAGGCCTCTCAAATCTGTAGTTGAATGTCCCACTATTAGACAACCATGAGCCTTCAGAGGCAAGGGACAGATTATGATTTAAATCTAAAAGATGCCTCCCCAGCTTCCAGTACCACTTGAAAGGCTGTGTGACCTTGAGTGGTGAGGCCTTAAGGACTGGTCTTAGGTTCTGCTCTCTTCCAGTGTTCTTGCTGGGTCACACATCAGCAAGAGTGGAGCCACCATGCCCTGACCACCATGGTAAATCACTTTAAAACCAAGAGCCCAATGATGGTTAGGGCCTCTGCTTGCTCACACTGTGAAGGAACACACCCTGTTACATCCCTGCCACCATGCTTCCTTGCCATAGTGGAAGGAAAGTTTTCTGAAACTGTCCCCAGAACAAACCTGTCTTGCCTTGCTTTTTGTTTGTTTTTTTGTCTTGTGTTTGCAACACAACAACACAAAAGCAATGACCCGTCACAAGTGATGTTACAAAGGACCTTCTTTCTCTTCACACACTGGTTTCCAGGCACCCATAACTGTACAGTTTCCATGTCTTTCACTATCATGTTATTATCTCTTAGATACATCTGAGTACTTGAAACTCTGTGTCCCAGAGTTGAAATCTTTTAGTTTCTAGTAGATGAAAGAAAGCTAGTGTTGCCTCTTGATAAAGAATGTCAGAAACAGAAATGTGATAGAGTGGATTGACCTTAAATTTTGGACACAAAAGCATCTACTTGTTACATGATTTCAAGATGTTTAGCATCGGTATCAAAATCACATTTCAGTATGTTAGGCATCCGAGGCTGAGGCTGTTCAGTGCCAGAACATCCCCTTAGCATGAGGGCCTGGATTTGACTCATCACTGCTATGAGGGCTCTCACCCTTCTTGTCTCAGTTTTGGCCCCAGTGTCCCTGCCCTTTTGGCTGGACCACACACCTTCACAGGGGAATGTAAGGCCGGTGTACATCTGGCAATCATCAAAACAGGAGTTACACATTTTGAGATTTCTCAGTAAAACTCACCCTGTCCTAAGTGCAAGATGTCTGTGACTTCCACTGTACACACACACATACAAACATACACATACACACACACTGCACACACATGCATATGCACTATACATATCTGTGCATAAATATGTATATATATGCATATATATATAATTTAGTGAGAAACATATGAAGACACATCAGCATCTAGGATATGGTGCTATGAAACTTCAAAGATATCACCATGTTCCTGTTGCCTCAGGAGATAAGGGTTTCACACACTTCATGAACAGATTGACGTCTTCAGGTCTCCACACCAATCCTTGATGGCAGCCTTCTGTGACTGGCCAAGGGGATTCCTTGCTTGATAGTATATTGTTTTAGAAATGCTTTGTTTATTTTTACTGTGACCTCTGGAAGAGGGTCTGGAAGCCCTTTTAATTTCATAGCTTCTACTTAGGAAAAAAATAAACTACTTCTCTCTGATTTCCAGTAGTCACATTGAACATATTGTGCAATAACTTTATTGGAAATGAGAATTTGATGTAGATGAGCTTTTGTTCCCACCCTCCCGCTCTGCTGCTCACACGGAGGAGTGTGTCCTCTGCTCCATTGGTGAACTGGGCCCTGACACACACTCCCTCCAGGGAGAGTCCACAGGAAGCCTTGAAGGAGTCCTCTAATCTGGAGAAGTGTGTGTGTGTGTGTGTGTGTATTGTGTGTGGTGTGTGTGTATTGTGTGTGGTGTGTGTGTATTGTGTGTGAGTGGTGTGTGTGTATTGTGTGGTGTGTGTGTATTGTGTGTGTGTGGTGTGTGTGTATTGTGTGTGTGGTGTGTGTGTATTGTGTGTGGTGTGTGTGTATTATGTGTGTGGTGTGTGTGTGTGTATTGTGTGTGTGGTGTGTGTGTGTATTGTGTGTGGTGTGTGTGTATTGTGTGTGGTGTGTATTGTGTGTGGTGTGTGTGTATTGTGTGTGGTGTGTGTGTATTGTGTGTGTGTGTGGTGTGTGGGTGTGTATTGTGTGTGTGTATGGTGTGTGTATATTGTATGTGTGTGTGATGTGTGTATGTATTGTGTGTGTGTGATGGTGTGTGTGTGTGTCTCGTGTGTGTGTGTGTGTGTGTGTGTGTGTGTGTGTGTGACCTACGGGTCTGCTCAGGCCTTGCAGGGCTACCCACATTCCTTGTTCTGGTCCCACACCACAGGATGCTCCAGTACGAGTAGTCCTTCCCCACCAGAAGACCCTTTGCCTGGATGTTCTCTCTAGCTCCCATTCATTGTTTTCTTGCTGCTGACACTCTATGCCAAAATCCTCATTCTCTTCCTCTAATATAATATTAAAGGCCAAGCAACCTTTAGTCCGCACACTCAAGTCCTTGCCACATCTGCCCAATTACAAGAAAGGAGATCCTTGGGTGAGTCTAATCATGGCAGACGTTAGGGTTTTGAGCATATTTGGGTGTGGTTCGCATATACCCAGTTATCTGGCGACAGGTTTCTATGGATGCAGGACACAAGAAATATGGCAGAAAGCAGCAGCAGATAGCGGGAGACTCTTAATGGCTGTTTCTATGTAGAAAAGAGCTTTATTGTATATGATTATGATTCACAGAGGGGTTCTGGTTATAGTGGATGAGAAAGAAAGAAGAAAGAGCAATGGAAGGGCAGAAGAAAGAAAGAAGAGGAAGAGGGAGCTCCCGAGAGAGGACGAAGACAGAGAGAAAAAGGCAGATGCACGTTGAACCTTGCTTTTTTTTTTTCTTCCTTCTTTATTTTGTATTTATCAAAAAAATAGCACAGTAAAAAGAATTTAAAATGTGGAAGAGTTAACAACAACTATATAGAGGATAAGAATGATAGGCATGGCTTATCAAGGGAAGAAATACAAATAAGATTGCTACACCTATATTTTCTTTGTGTTCATCTTTCCCTCTGAATTTTTTTTTTCTATCCCTGTATATCCTTATTCAAGGTCTCTTCCCCCTCCCAACACATCTGGTCATTTTTTTCCTCTGCAACTCCCCATCCCCTCCCTGGGCAGGGAGCAGACAGTCCTATGGTCCCACTGACCCAGTAATGCTTAGATCAGTCTCCACTTCTGGCCAAATCCAGTTCTTTCCCCTCTCCCTCAAGAGTGAGTCAGGTGTTCCTCTAGGTGGAGTGGGATCCAAAGGGTCAGTCCAGGGTGTTTCTGATCCCAAGCTTGAACCTTGCTTTTAAAGGGACTTGACGTCAGAGCCTCGGGGCGGGCAAGGTTTGACGTCACGGTTCAGAGGGCGTGGCTCTTAGGGACTAAGCGCAGACAATTCTGTGAAGATGGAGACATCTGTTTGGAACCAGGAAGTCGCTTCGCCTCTGCCCTTCCTTTTCTCCCATCATTTTCTCCTTCTCCCACCCCTTCCTTACCCAAGGTGACTCAAGGTGCCTAAGAACAATACCACCCTACCCCGACATCATCCCACCCCCGTGGCTTACTTTTCGGGTATCTATAACTGAATTCTTGACTGGAGGAACAGGGGGAAGAGAAGCACACATTTGGTTCATGTTTGAGAGGGGACAGTTCATCACAGAGGTACGGGGGAGATCATAGCAATGAGAGTGTGTGGCTGGAGCCTCAATTCTCAGTGAAGAAAAATTCAGAACTGGTGCAGGGCCAGCCACAGTGCCCCACCACCTACAATGAAACTCCACCTTGAAGGTCTCACAGGTTCCCCAAATAGCATGACCAGCTGAGAAACTAGCACTCAGCACAGGTGCCTGGATAGGAACAACCTACATCCAAACCATAAAACGTCTTCAAAGCTCTGCAAGTTTTACTTTCTGATGTCTGGCTAACATAAAGTCAGACAATTCACTCCTTTCTCACTGCTCTGGATAGAAGTTCAAGTACAATATTAAATAGATGTGGATAAAGTGGGTCTATGTTTTTTTGCCCTGACTTTTGTGGAAATGCATTTAATTTTGTATGTGTGTTTATTTTTATTTAGCATGATATTAACCATGGGTTTGTCATGGACTGCCTTTATTATGTTGAGACTTAAAATTCAAACTGATAGAGAAAAATTGGAAGAAACACTTCAAAATATCAGCACGGGCAAGCACTTTATGTACATGACTCCACTTGCTCAGGAAATTGTCCATCTGTTGAAAACTGGGATTTTATGAACTTAAAAGACTTCTTTGTGGCAACAATACCAACATATCTAGTGAATAAATCGTCTACAGAATATGAAAGAAATTTACTAGCTATATATCTGACAGAGCTTTGGTATCTAGAATATTTAAAACTCAGATATCAACTAACCTTGTAGTTAAAGGCTTCAGACTTTGAACACAATATAAAAACTTAAAAAAATAAATAAGTACTAATAAACCAGACAATCAAATAAATAAATGGGCTAATAAAATGAGCAGGAGATTTTCAAATGATGAAGCAGGCACAGCCAATAAAACATATGAAGCAATATTCAACATTACTAGCCATCAAGGAAATGCAAATAAAAATCACAGTGAGATCTTGGACCCTAGTCAAAAAAGACCGCTAACAAGTGCTGGTAGAGATATGGACAAAGGGGCACTCATCACTGGGGGAATGTAAACTAGTGTAGAAACCAGGGAAGGCAGTGCCTGGGTTACGGAGAAAACAAAAATTGGTTGATCTTATGACTCACATATAGCAGACCTGGGAGTTTCCCTAAAACACCCCTATTCAAATCCAGTATTTTTTCTTGAACTTTATTCTCTAAGAAATAATAATAATATGTAGACGCAAAAAGATCCTTTGGAGATGTGTGGAATATCCAGACTTCATAATGAATGCCTTGATACATGTTATTTTACAGTACCCAGAATGCTTCTTACCTGAATTTTCAAAGTTAGAGTTAAATACAAAAATATCAGAGGTGGGAGTTGTCAAC
The DNA here is from genome assembly GCA_004025045.1 of Sigmodon hispidus. Taxonomy (NCBI): domain Eukaryota; kingdom Metazoa; phylum Chordata; class Mammalia; order Rodentia; family Cricetidae; genus Sigmodon; species Sigmodon hispidus. Next base: position 147,251 of record PVIH01001437.1, read on the forward strand.
GGAACCACTCAGGCAACGGGGCAGAAGGCACAGTGTTTTTATTTGGCAGTCAGCCTTAGCAGCAATGCTATGGAAATCACTAGCCATTCCTCAGAGTCAGTGCTCTTCCCCACCTAACACTTCTGCTTTTTAATTCATGTTTTGTAAAACAAAATAAACTTCCAAGTCCATCTCACATGAACCCCAAACAAAAGGCACAGAAAACAGAGAGTTAAACAATATTAAATGTGTGATACAGACTTAAATTATTTTTTCCTGTGTTGTGACAAAGTCATCTTTGCACTATTTTAAGGTAACTAGGGAAATGTGTCTTCTCCCATTTCCTCTTTAATGAAGTAAGCATCTAATGGAATCGACTAATAACACAGAAGACATAATACAAAGGAAACAGATGTCATGAGAGTTGAGTGTGTATAACTGTCAAGTGAGATGCTCTGTGAGGAAACCCCTCTAACCCCTCTGAGACATGATCATCATGGGGAGCGTGTACATGCCTTGCTGGACACCAGATGCTATGAACTCTGCTCAGACCTCAAGGCAGATGCTTCCTAAAAGGCTCTATCATCCGAACCACAATAGAAGCAGCATGCAACAGAACTAGACATGAGCAAAATGTATTCCTCTGCTACAAATGCATCCCCAAAGTGGGGTTTATGTGAGTGTGACTACAGTTTTGCATTAGTGGTTTCTGTGAAGGCATAGATGTGTCTGCAGTAACATTCTACAAAGCAACTAAAAGTTATTACAAAATACGTATGTGAACAAAAATGGGGGAATTCTTTCTATCCATGAAAAAGACTTTGTTAAGACATCAGAAACAATTGCACACTTGACCCAAACCAAGAAAACTTCAATAGTCAGGTTTTTTCTGTCCAACTGTTTGATGTGTAAACATTTTAAATTAAGTTTATTTTAAACTGGCAAAAGTTGGACTTTAAGCATTTTTGTCTATAACTAGTTCAAGACTCTCAGATTAAAAACAAACCTTTCCCTGTTATTAACTGGAAAAGAGAAGAGCCTATTCTATGAAAAGAGAGGTTTTAAATCCTGAGACTTTACATGAATGTTCCAATAACCTACAGAAATGGACCCTCTCCCCACAGCAAATTTTGAAAGCCCACCTCTGAGGAAATCTTCTGCATTCTGAACCTTGTGTTTCCAAAGATGAGAAGCAAGAGCATGGTGCATGTTGCCATAGATTGCAGAGCACATCCTTTTGAGTCCTGTCTTTCTGAATACAGGCTCCATTTTTCATCATTCACATGACACACTTTGATTGTGGCTGTCTGTTAAATGTCCTGTTTTGCATCATATTCAGTAAACCAAAATAAACAGCTCACAAGGAATGTTTTGGTGGTGACTTCCCCATCCTTTGATATTTCCAGTTGTTCATTTTTCCCTCAGAGGTACAGAGGAGAGAGGGTAGGGACCGCACAGACCAGGAAGTGGGTCACAGTAGTTTTAGGGCACCAAAGAAGGTGCCATCTCCATCCCGTGAAATCTGTGCATTTTCTCGAGGTATTGCAAGCTGAATCTCATCTCCTTCTTCCAGTCTTGCGATGCCTGGCAGAGAGAGAGAGTGACAGGAGCTGCTATTTAGTACAGCACATTAAAGAAGTTCTCATATAACATCAGCACAAGTATTTACACTACACTCACAACAATGGACCTCTAAATTTGTCATAATTCTGTTAGTCAATTAAGTAAAGTGAGAAAATTCAGAGGAGAAACAACCAATTCCATCAGATGTGTGTCCACGGTGCGTAAACAGGGATTCCGATGGCAAATGTCATTGTCGGGTGGACCAAACCTTGTTTATTGGGAGACTATTATATCATCACTTTACTGCTAAAGGAAACTTTTATTAATGTTAAAAATATAACCCACACATACACACACATATGTGGATAGTCCTAATTATATATATGTTTGTAGCTTTAGAGAAGCCTAGCATCACAGTAGTTCTTTTTATTAATTTGTACTAGTTATTATCGAGTGAGAATGAATGATATGTATGAACACATGTCACAGCACGTGTCTGACGTCAGAGGACAGCTTTGTGGTGCTGGTTTCCCCCTCCATCCTTTACACAGGTTCTGAGATCAAAGGCAGATTGCCATGCTCACATGGCAAGTGCCTTTCCTCACTGAACCATCTCACCAATTCCTGATTATAAGTTAAAAGCTGCTACACACTGAATTAAAATTTAGCCCAGGCTACAGAATGAGACTGCATCAAAAGGCAAAAAATAAACAAATATCTAAAAATAAAAGTCTTATTTAATATCAGTCTATCCTGTTGAGCACATCTTCTCTGAGTTCAGCCTTCTGCTTTGGTGTCCTTTGAGTTTCTTTTCACAGCCTTCTATATTTTGTGTTTCCTTAAGTGACTGACCATGGTTATCTTGATGATCAAAAGAAACAAAGTACTAAACTTCTTGAAATGTTAAATATATTTGTTTGTGTCTTATTTATAACAGTTCTATGACTTGCAAGTATAAAATACCACTCAGGGACAGCAACATTCTGTCTGTCAGGTAATCATCACAGACAAACAGTGCTCCACAGACATGCTGTACATGGTACCTGTGTGTTTTTAAATTGGCAAAGCAGGGGCTGGAGAGATGGCTCAGCGGTTAAGAGCACCATCTGCTCTTCCAGGGGACCCGGGTTCGATTCCCAGCACCCACATGGCAGCTAACAACTGTCTGTAGTTCCAGTTCCAGGCAAAACACCAAGGCAAATAAATAAATAAATAAAAAGTTTAAAAAAAATTGGCAAAGCATTAACAGATTAGTTACCTTATGTAGTTAAAGAAAAACGTGTGAAAAGAGATCAAAGCATATGTGTTGCATGAACTCGTGGCTGCTCTGGATCCTGAGCATGATGTAATACTGTGATCAGGGCTGTGGCAAACACGGCAAGCTATAGCAACGAGTGTGAACAGCTTTGGCTGCCATTTCAAATCCTAGTGCTGAGTTATTGCCTACATTAGTTCTTTCAGGCTGTAGAAATCAGCTGTGGCAGTTTTCCCTGTGAGAAGCCTATTCAACTTATCAACAAAACAATTATTCATCTTTGTATATATAAGGGTTCTCCAGTACCAAGCTGGGTGTCTCAAGCTCACCACTTGAGGTAGCAAGCCTGGAACTTGTTGGAGCTGGTTTTCATGTTCAGAGCTGACCTACTGATACTGAGATGTATCTTCAACATTAAAAAAGTTATCCTTTAAAAAGTAAAGAGCCCCGGGTGGGAGGGGGGGTGTCTGTCGGAATCTACCCACAGGAAGGAACTTTGAGGAAATCAAATGATTTGGAATGTTTGAGGAGTATTAACTGAGACATTCTATAGCAAATGTGAGCAACAGAGTGAAGAGGTTTTCCATTGATAAATATTCTGCAATGTCAAAATGCTGGTCGGCACCGGGTAGAGACAGATTTCTTTATGAAAATTAGGGACTTCCAACATGACAGACTTCCTCCTAGCCCCGGAAGTCAAAAGGAGCTTCAGATCTAGAGATGACCTCTGAGAAAGAGTTGTATTCTTTTCAGCATCCAACTGATTTACTGGGTGTTTGTTTGTAAAGGGCTTTGAAATAATTTAGAGGTATTTCACAATCCTGGGTTTCACATGACTGTTTGCTGTAACTATCTGAGACTTTCTTTGGGTTCTGAATAGATTTGTCAAGACCAGTAGAGAGAAATACACGTGCATAAAGGGAAAACAGTTTTCTAAAACCAGTGTCCATTAATTTGAAACAACATGAGCAAAATGTTGGCAATCCAGTGTGGCCAAGCTGGAACTAATACAGTGTGCCTTCTCTGGGGCTTTGTATCCCTGAGCTTGATACAAGGCTGATGCTACAGTTTGAGTTCACAGCTAGTCATGCATACAAGGCCACCTGTTTAACCATGAGAACAAACCCAGCTATTTTGCAATACACCCTTCTTTGCACTCAGGACCATTTCCACCACATGCTCACATGTGGGGCCAGGCAAGCTGTTGCTTGAGACTGAAGTACTTAGGAGCGGCTCTATTACTCCTGTGGCTGGGATTCTCCCTGAGATGAGAAGGCTACATGAGTAAAGAAGGAGACAGTGAAGCATCCCAAGAACTGAACAGTAAAAGACCGCCCAGAGGTTTCTCAGGGGTTTAATATCCAACAGTGAGTAGTCATTGTTCCTGTTGCTGTTTTTATAACCGATGGAAGAAAAGCCACCTTAGAACCATCCCTCTCATGAACTCTCTGCATCTGTGGTTACCTGCATGAGGCCAGAAGAAGACTGGGACACTCAGCTTTACTTTAGGGGACTAGGGTAGGGCTCATGAAGCCACAGCTCTCCCTGAGAGACCATTGATAGTTAATTATTATACGATATTTTGTTTGTGTTCAACAAATACAACTTGCCTGGAAATCAAGGGGTAGATCTAGCCACTAGTTAACCATAGAGGCCAGGCTGTGGCCTCTTAATTTCAGAATTTGGGAGGAGAAAGCAGGAAGATTAGAAGGTCAAGGCCATCCTGGGCTACAGGGGATTGAAGCCAATCTTTCTAAAAGAGAAACAGAGACAGGCAGTGGTGGTGCATGCCTATAATCCCAACCACTAGAGACTTCTACCTCTACAAATTCTCAGACTGAATGGGGGAGGAGGGATCCTATTTCCATCCATTTTATATTTCTGTCTCCAAATCCCTAGTGTTGAGATTAAAGGTATCTGCCACTACCATGTGGCCTCTATACTTAACTAGTGGCTAGCTCTGATCTCTGATCTCCAGATAAGCTTTATTTGTCAGAACACAAAATATTACGCAACAATTAATGGCTTCTGGAGAAGGAGTATCCTTTCTTTCCGTGGGGTAACTATGAAAGAGTTGCTGAGGCTCTAGCAAATAAGCCCCGCCCCCTCTCATGCTCACGAAGCAACCACAGTTAAACTCAGTGGAGCTAACAGAAACAAACAGGAAAGCAGAAGGGGACTTGTGCAAAGAAAGAATGGATACCACAGAAGAGGAAAGTGGTTAAGGACTGTAACAGTGGTAGGAAGGATTAAACACCATTATACATATGTATAACCTTGTTAAGAATAAAGGAAAAATAATGACTCCAATGTTAAACTCTGTAACATTCCTTCTTAACATTTTTTAAAAACACATTTATTTCATTTAATTATTTTTCATCTGTATTGGTATTTTTCTTGCTTAGATATATATGTAGATATATATACTGTGTAGGTACAGTGCCTAAGGAGACCAGAAGAGGGTCCCAGGTCTCGTTGGACAGGAGTTCCCGGCAGTTGTGAGTTTCCATGTGAGAATCAAGCCTGGGTCCTCTGGAAGAGGAGCAAGTGCTCTTCTCTGATGAGCAAGCTCCAGCCCCACCTCCTTATTAAGTTTTATAAAAATTGTTTGACCATTAGTAATAATATTGGTTTTCCCAATTAACACAAGCTATCACAAAGTAAACAGCACAGCCTGCAGCAGAAGGTCTTTCCATGAAGATCAAAACGCACCACTTTTGGGGTGGATTAGATTTCCTATCCTACTCTAAATTGAGGGAGGACTGTTTTCTGTATGTGATGCTGTAAATGAAGTGATTGTTTTGGCCCATGGTGAGAGCCATAACAATAGACAAAAAAAAAAAAATCAAAATAAAGACAAATAAAAAGAGAATAAAGTCAGTCAGTCTCCATCTGAACCCTGAGGAAAACCCATATAAAAAATCCAGGTGAGCCACGGGCTGGGCCATGTGACAAATAAATCACTAAAAATAAGTTAAATTAAAATAAAAAACTAACTAATAATATACTTAAGACATAGGCCAAACAATATAAAGTTAATATAAACGTCTAAATCATTTCATAAATAAAAGCCGCCATGCACAAAGTCCAAACTTCTGGCCCACATGGGGCCAGAAATCATTTACAACGCTACATTATTCTCCTAAGCAAGTTTTAGCACACTACATACCAGCTGAGTAGCAGGAGTTGTTGGGCAGTGTTCTTGGCATGTTCTGAATACATCGAAACAGGGTTACCAGGCTCAGCTCGTCCCCAAAGACGTGCACTTTCTTCCTCTGGATGAGATGTCCCATAGCAAAGATAGTATCTGTGTATAGAACCTGAGAAACAAGCCTGGATGTCATCAGATGTGCAAGACTGTGAAAACTCTGGACCAAGGAGGCAGAGGGGGAACACTGGACCAGGGAGGCAGAGGGGGACACTGGACCAGGGAGGCAGAGGGGACACTGGACCAGGAGGGCAGAGGGGGACACTGGACCAGGAGGGCAGAGGGGGACACTGGACCAGGAGGGCAGAGGGGAACACTGGACCAGGAGGGCAGAGAGAAGCTGACACTACCTGACTGTAGATGAAGAAGTAACCTGTTTGCTTCACCACTATTTTGTTTTCTTTTTCCTCCAAGGCACTTCCCCTTTTAAAGCTGAGAAGCCATGGGACAAATGTGTAAGATCCTGCAGTAGGAGAGAAATACTCATAAGAGAGTAAACTGACGGGGCTGGGGAGATGGCTCAGTGGTTAAGAGCACCGTCTGCTCTTCCGGAGGACCGGGGTTCGATTCCCAGCACCCACATGGCAGCTGGCGACTGTCTGTAGTTCCAGTTCCAGGCAAACACCAAGGCAAATAAATAAATAAAAAAAGTTTAAAAAAAAAAAGAGAGTAAACTGACAAAAGCAGTTTTTCTTTGCACTAAATTTGAAATGGCACATCATATATTATAGAAAAACGGAAGAAGATAAAAGGACTATTCCTCAATAGGCTGTCTGCCATTTTATATTTTAGCAGGGGTGACCTCAGATGCAGGTGCCTAACAGACCTCAGTCCACAGGAATGTCTGGGTTTTCTTTCCTTGGTTTGCATATTGTCTATTTCCTAATTAACGTTGGTTTGGATAGGGAGGCCTGAAAGAGAGAATGGACATCCCTCTGCACAACACACTGAGAATGTCCTCCTCTGTTTTCTGAGTAATCAGGTGAAGAATTTAGCAACATGTGTCTGCAGGAAGCAAGTCTACCCCCCAGGCTGGCATCAGAACACAACTAAAATGCAGACAGTGACTGAGATGTACCCTGTACTGGGAAGTGCTCAGCCCGAGTGCTCCAGGTTGTACCGTGAGCACACAGGAAGAGCAGACAGGACAACAGGCACTGGAACCAAGCTACTGGGCTACAAGGGAGCAGGGGAGTCCCTAGATCTCACTCCTAGGAAGAGAGTGACCACACACATTTCCTAGGAAAAGGTTACTCATGCAGGATGTGCATAGCTACAGTATGCAAACATTGGCATTAGACTGAACCACAAAGCTAGACAATGAGAAGAGAAATAAATTAAACGAAGGGGAGCAGCTGGCAAAGAACAGCACCACAGCACAGTGAGGACAGAATGGTAAGCAGTGCTGTGGTCCGAGTCTAAATGTGCCAGAGCATTCTTGCACATGGGAAATAGTGAGTCTATCTTAAAACATCACCTCGGTCAGCAAAAAAGGGGAGTGTCAAAGGCCAATCAAACAGTTTCCAGAGACACTGTATTCACATTTACATCATTGTGTCTGTCTCACAGACTCATCCACACTGTGACAAAGGACAGGGTACCCTTCTTTTCTACGGCCACATGGTTTTCATTGCTTCTTGCCCACATCACCATTACCAATTCTTCTGTTGATGGACATCAAGCTGACTTCTTAGCTGCTGTGTCAGGTACTGCAATAAACTCAGGAGAGCAGGTGTCTCTTTAGCATATTGATTTAGTTCTCTTTATCAATAAACCCAGAAGTGGGGTTGCTAAATCATATTGTAGTTCTACTTTTGACTTTGGGGTGGCTCCACATTTTTCTACAATAGTTATACAAATTTATATCCTTGATTTAAATAAGGCTCTTACCAGAAGAAGACTAAACAAAAAATAATATGTATTTTCTAAAAATTTTAAATGAGTTAAAAAATAAAACATCAGCAGAAAACAAAGCAGATGCCACTGTGAATTCAGTTCATAGTGAGTAAAAAAATCCCTGTCCACTCCTCAAGTCATCATTACCATAGATAGATGGGGAAAGAGGCTGGGGTGGCTGGGGGAAAGTGGATAGGAAGGTGATGGTGCTGGGGATGAGCAGATAGGTACAGAAGCCTCCCTGGTCCTTTTTCTCCTCAGCCTGTCTTGTACACTCACTCTCTAGACTTAATTTTATTGCATGAGCTCCCAAGAGTGGTGTGCCCTGAGGTGGGACAGGACTGATCACTATGGTGATATTTTGTTTGTGCTCTAACCAATAAAGCTTGCCTGGAGATCAGAGGGCAAGCTAGCCACTAGTCCAAATAGTGGTGGCACACACCTTTAATCCCACTTGGGAGAAGGAAGCAGAAAGATTAGGAGTTCAAGGCCACCACCCTGGGCTACAGGAGAGATTCAGTCTAAAAGAGAGAGCCAGGTGGTGGAGGCTCACACCCTTAATCCCAGCACTAGAGAGGTGGAGACAGGAAGTGATATGGCTGGGTAGAGCGAGGAATATAAGGTGGGAGGAGACAGGAGTCTGCCAGCCCTCTTTACTGTGTCTATGCAACATAATCCTAGTGAAAAGTCTGTAATGAATTTGTTTTTATTTTCTTTAAGTGACATGATGTACCTGAAGTGTTTTAGTACACTGAGAACGGAAGAACCCAAGGAAGAGCTATTAGAAAGATTATTACTAGATGAGCATGATAGTGTATACCTCTTAGTTCCCAAATTGAGAGTCCGAGGCCAGTCTCATCTACCATAGAAAGTTCCAGGGGTGTTGGGGCTACATAGAGAGACCCTTCTCAAACAAATACAGAAACAAACAAAAATTGTTGCTATAAAATGTGAAAACTGTTGAAGTTGGTTACTTTTGTGGATTATTTAAAGTTCCAGGTGATAGTCCATCACTGTAGTGAAGTCAGAATGGCAGAAGCTTGCAGCAGCTAGTCACATTCCATCCATGATCAAGAGGAGAGATCAGTAAATGTATGCATAGGCTTTGCTTCCTTGATTGAATATTTAAATGTCTTCATTCTTTCTCAGTTTAAAACCCTTGATAGGGGATGATGCTGCCCACAGAGAGCTGTGTCTCCTGGGACTCTCTCCCCAAGTGATTCCAGGTGTTCCACGTTGATAGTTATAGCTGATCATCCCACACTGCTACCTGACCTGTGGGTTCTGTGCCAGCAGAAAGGGCAGTAAAGGACAAATGATTAGGGTGAGAGGAATGCTCAGGCACAAAGCCAGTCTGTAAAGATAAGGGGCAATGGATTCATTTTATTTCAGGCTTCTAGTGTTTATGATGAGTAACTATGAAGACTAGGACTACAGAAAGGGAAGCATTTGCCAGGCTGACTGAAGAACAGACTTCATCAATGTGGGGTGTGGACAAATGTATAGATAGATACATGGATGGATGGATGGATGGATGGATGGATGGATGGATGGGCAGGCCAATGGAATGCTAGGTGGCTGGATAGGTGGATGGATAGATAAATGATGGATGGATGGTTGTGTGGGTGGATAAGTGGATGGATGGATGGATGGATGGATGGATGGACGGATGGATTGGTGGATAGATGGACAGGTAAATAGATGGATGGATATGGGTAAATGAATGAGTGGGTGGATAGGTAAATGGATGGGTGGGTGGGTGGATAGGTGGATGGATAAATGGGTAGATGGATGGATATATGGATGGATGGGTAGATGAATGGGTGGGCAGATGGATGGGTGGGTGAGTGGATGGATAGATGAATAAAAAGGAACTGAACAAATAAACTACTATGCTGACAATATCACAATAAACCACAGAAGACTCTGAGATGGGTGAGGCATCTTCCAGAATCAACACATTATGATTTCCAAACTGTCTAATTTTCAAAAATAAGTCAAAAGGCAAACAGAGATATAAGGAAATCATAAACCAACCACAAGGGACAATAAACCTTAACACAAACCATCCCTGAAAAGGGCTAGATATGAAACTATTAAACATGTTTATGTAACTGAAGGGAACCAGGATGGTGACATATAAACAAACAGACACTTTCAATAACTTCCTCAAATTCTTCTAAAAAACAGAATAGCTACGAACTCATGATGTGAAACCAGAATCACCCTGGCACTGAAGCCAGAAACCACAAGAAACTCCATATCAAACATTAATCATGAGTATAAGTGCAACACTCCTTGGCATGATGCTAAGATCACAGGCAGGACTCATTACTGCTGCCCGTCACTGCACTGGAATTCTAGCTGAAGAAGCTAGGAGTCCAAGTGAATAGAAGAGAAGGCGTCCAATTGGAAGGTGTAAAGTAGAACCATTCAATCACACAAAATAGAGATCTATGGAACAGATATCAAACCCACTTAACTAATAAATGGATTTAACTGCATTGTGTAACTCAGGGTCAGCTCCCCAAAGCTGCTTTCATTTCAGCCAAGAAGGAAGAACGTGGAACTGAAGAATACAATTCCATCTTTAAGTTCATTTTATATATACACTGAGTTCATATACACTATACGTTAAGTCCTATGTCCCAGTGATGCTATTGAGAGGGAGGCAGACACTTCAGGAGTTATTACATCACAAAGATTCAGTCCTCATGAACGGTACTTGTGTGAGTTACTCTTGGCTCTCTGATCCCTTGTGCAAGCTCACAATAAGAGGGAAATGGAGGGATGGTGGATCTGGAGGGAGGGGAGGTGATGGGAGGGGACTAGGAGACGTAGAGGTAGGGGAACCAGTTGGGATGTAATGTATGAGAGAAGAATTTAAAAAGGAAGAAAGGAGGGAGAGAGAGAGAGAGAGAGAGAGAGAGAGAGAGAGAGAGAGAGAACCACCACAAAACACAAATGTATGTTTAACAGTTAACAGAAACAGATCTCCTGGTAACTGGCCTTGGACTTTTCCCTCCCTCAATACTGGAAGAAAAAAAAATTCTTGTTTTTTTTTTTTTTTTTTTTTAAAAGCCACACCTATGGTAATTTATCATATCTACCTGAACTAATGCTGAATTGAAATAAAATGCCCAAGAATAAATTCACTCATTATATTAATATATATGATAAAAGTTATGAAATATTTCTAAACACAGGAGACATAAATAAATAAGAAGATGCCTCAGGCCCATGGATTATAACCTTAGTGTCATTAACATGGCAATATTACTAGATCCTTTTTAGAGAGTCAGCACATCTTCTCTACAAATGCAATGGTTCTTTTCCTGTAAGTGGAAAAGACAGTCTAAAGTTCATTTATTATTGACAAGGACACTTGAGTCTCCAAAAACAGTCTTTAAAATGACACACAATATTAAAGAGTTAAATTCTGAAGCTAAAATTTACTCAGAAGCTACAGCAAAAATACTGTCATATTCTGTCACAAATGTAGGCCTATAAACCCACAGAATATTGAGTGTAGAAATAAAGCCACACCTCTTTTCCCAACTGGATCTTTACAGGTGTCCAAGCCTGTGCAATTCTCCCTAACATATGATGTTAAAATTACTGAATATCTATATATTATGAGTGGCATTGTCCACTGTCCACAACATACACAAAACTGACAAAAAATAATCCACTGACTTAAGTGTAGACACAAATGACTTGAATATAAAAATATATGATCATTAGGAGAAAGAAAAGGTGTCACCTGTGATGCTGAGTTTGTTGGCATATTGATCAACAGCAATACCCAAAGCATGAGAGGAAAAAAGAAAAATCAATAAAAAATTGGATTTCATCACATTGAATACTTCCTACAAACACTATAACACCATGGCTGTAATCCCAGCACCCAGGAGCTATCTCAGACTTTATGAATACATAAACAAACTAAACACTTTTGTTTTTTGTTTTATTTATTGTTTACAAAATAAATAGACTTTATGAATACAACAACAAAATAAAAGAATAAAAAGACAGCTAATCCTCAAAGTAAGGTAAAATACCTGGAAATCAAGCATTTTTATAAGGGTTTGTCATCTACAATATAGTTTTATATCTCAACAGCAAAAAGAAAGATCATTCAATTTAAAAGTATAGAGTAGTCAAGGATTTTGGGTAGTCATTTTTTCAAAAAAGATACTCAAAAATTCAGTAGAGATCAGAGTGATGCTTAAGATCCTAACTCAAAAGGAAAATTTAAATTAGTACTATAATAAGGTCCTTCAAAGGAAAACAACAACAATAAATAAATCACATTTTGGTTAGCCATTCATTCCCCCCACTACAGTGTTTAAACCAAACCCTTGTGGTTATTAGGAAAAACCTGTAGAATGTGTTAATATATGACTCCTTGCAGCAACCCCAAAATCAGTGACCACAGATAATTCTCCCATTTGCTATCATCTACCTGATACTTGCAGCATTGCATTTGAAAAGTGCTTTGAATTGTGACTTTCTTTTGTTCTGTAAAAGCCATAAAAATGTCAGAAAGCTCTCTACATTGGAACATGTCTCAGGGCAACTTGAACCTGTGTTCCTGATCCATCATCACTCATACTTGGAATAAGAATAAATGTGAATTCCTTTTGAGGTGTTTTGGAAAAGCAGAACATAGTCATCACTGAAGGTGTGCATATGGAATGCAAATCATGACTCTCTTTGGGCTATCCAGCATGAGACTTCACCTAAGACCCCAGATGATATATTAAGCAATGAGATAAAAATACGTTATCTGTTTGGCAAAGACTTGCTCGCCCCTTGCAAGAAGCAATGGTTCATGGCATGCAAACTTTCTTCACAAGTGCCTGCCTGACACCTCACTGAAATGCCAGTGCACACCACAGTTAGATACTGTTCTAATGTGTTTGTTCTTGTTCCTAGATGGCTAGCCAAGACCAGCCCATGCAGGCAAAAGGCCACAGAGTTCTGGCAGTAGCTCAGCCAGCATACCCATGTCCATAGCATGCAGTGTTTTATGTAGACTTAGATTTTTTTTTTTTTTTTTTTTTACCCTTTGACAAATGAGCACAACAAATCTTTCCCAAGCATTGTTTTAAGTGTTGTCATTAGTTCTCAGGCTGTTCTGGCTTGAGTTATATTCTTAGGGAATCAGTTTCTGATTTCTGAATTCTGAAAAAAAAAAAAAAATGGAAGAGGAAGCTATAAACAATCAGAGCTTTTCAGATGGTCCTGTATTTGTTGGCATTGAACACCATTAAAATTACGTATGATGATACTGTAAATGCAAAATAGCTCAGAGACTCACCACAAAGGCCAACCTGCACTTGTCTGCCTCAATTTCTTTCTCCATTCCTAGTCATCAAGTGTGGTCTCAAACTCCGACTGTGGGCCAGGGACTCAGAAATCCCCATGTCCTAGCTGGCTCTCTTCCCTCTGCTTCCCAGCTGTCATTTCACATTCTTTCCTACTAATTTATGGGGTTTTGCTCTTTCTACTCTCCCCATTGTGCTCAAATATCATCAAAACAAAACACACATATATTTTCTTCAATGTAGGCACTCCAGTATCCTCAGTGATTCAGTTAATGTGTTCTAAATCAGTGTGTGTAAATTATTAAATAAATCGACAGGTGAGTAGACAGTGTAGTACATATAATGGGATTTTTCTTCAATTGTAAGATGAATAAAATTATTACGTTCACAGGAAAATGGATGGTCATTGTCTTAAGTAAAACACAGACCCAGAAACACAAATACAGCATGATCTTGGTGTGCATGTGTGGCATGTATGTCCAGCTGTGTGTGTGTGTGTGTGTGTGTGTGTGTGTGTGTGTGTAGTGCATGAGACTATAAATGAGGAGGAGGTCTATGGGAAAGGAGAGAAAAACAAGTAGAGACACAGGTGGCTGAAGGGAGGAGGCAGGTCACGCAGGATGGGGAAGGAAGGACGACACACGTGTATGAAAGTTACCATGAAACTCATCTCTTCCAGCCCTAATGGAAAGCTGACTGAAAAGCAGGCATGCAGACCAGATGGACCATTCCTTTCTTGAACATTTTTGCTCACTGCTTATTTTTGGATTCTCAAAAGCTGCAACGTATCAACGTTCCCTGAATATTTTCCTTTTCAGGGTGCTGTTGCTACAAGAGTGGCCTCGTCATGACTCTACACGAAACTGAACTAAATTAGGGAGAGAAAAGGTTTCGCTGGAGCAGGGCATCAGGTTCAGTTATATGATAAATTAGTGCCTTGAGTCCCCCACTGGAAGGAGCAACAAACTGCTTCCCTGGGTTTGTCAACAAAGACCTTGTGTCACAGGCTTTTTTCTGGCTCAAAATTGTGGGTGGTGTCATTTGGGAAATGGTGTGAGTAGCGGATTCTTGCCTTTGGCCACTATTAAAGAAAATACTTTTTTTCTTTCTAAAATTAAAACTATCAAAACTTCAAGGAAGCAAAAATCAAATTGAAAGCATTCCACTCTTAAGATTATCCAACATCAAGTACTCTCTGAACATTAAAAATAGAATAAATTACATCTCTCGGGACATGGCAGCCTCCTTTCCATCTCAGGAGATCTCTAGCCAAGAATCACAGGCTGACACATGAAGATGGGCAGCTGTCACTGCAGAAGTGGACACTTTCCAAAACAATAAAAGCAAAACTCAATTTGCTCTTATTATCTAAAAAGCAATATTAGTATCTCTGAGGCCGTGATTACTGTGTTATCACACTGGTCTTTGTGATTACTGCCTAGTCCTTTTGAAAAGGCTCGTGTTATAGAAAGTCTGGAGGGTGGCTGGTGGGAGCTGTAGTAGAATCACTCTGTTAGACTTAAAACTTACAAGCGTAAGCCACACTGGACTGAATCTTAAGCAGATATAGAATGGGGCCGGTCATTACCTTTTCTTATGGTCGGCGTGTCACTGTCCGCAATCAGTTGCAGACAGTCTTGAGTGACTGAAACGCAAAAAACACAATGTTTTAGTTATTGGCAGAAACAAGGCCATAAAAGAGACAGGGGACACTCAGCCTGCTTCCCCCAAAGCACTAACAGTTTCTAACTGTTTGCAAAATGGCACCCTTAAAGTGTCTTTGTGAAATCCGCCCACTTGCTGGAGTCTAAACCCCCAGAGTTTTTGACACCCAAGGAGAGCCTTCAGTGTTCCGAGAGTGCCGTGAACAAGCCATCTGTACCATTCAGTCTATGTTCTTCTGAAATATTTCTAAGGCAGATTTATTCATTTTAGTGTGTTCCTTTTATTATGTTTTGATTATTTAAAACAATTTCTAAATTTAAACATATTTTGATTATATTCTTCTTCTCATTCAAACTCCTTCCACATCTTCTCCATCTTTCTACCCACCAAACACGCAACACACAACACGCACACACAAATCCAATACAACAACAAAACTCCTCAAAACAAAAAAAACAAAACAACATCCAAACAGAAAACAACAAAAACGAACAAACAAAAAACACACCATGCTTTAACCAAATAAAAGAACACACAAAACCTATGGAGTCCATTATTTGTTGACCGACTACCCCTGAAGCTGAGGTCTGCCCTGGAGACATTGATACACTCCATGTGATCCCTTTGGAGGTAACTGATCTACCCTCTCCCAGCAGGTATAAATGACAGTTCAGGTGTTATCCCTAATTTAGTGGCAAGGTTTTCATTCATTCATTCATTCATTTTTTAAAAATATAACAAAATAAAATATGATTTTAAAAAGCTACCTAATGGAAGTTGGACGGGGACAAAAAACAGGAGGAGAAGGGAAGCAAGGTATGTCCCAGGAATCACAGACTCACTTGTTTGCACACTCAGAAGTCTTAAAAGCACTGAACTGGCCGCCGCAACATATGTGATCAGGAGCTGGTGCAGGTTCTTTGTTATAGCTTCCATATACTTGAAAAGTTAAGTTTATAAAAATTTCTGAGATAATTTTCTTTTTTAAAAAATCTAACATTAGAGACTTGCTACTAAAAATATTACATCTTGTCATGACTGAAAATGAAAATCAGAATTTACTGAGAGGCTGAGTAGTAAATGCCATCCTAAGGCTTGTTGTGTATTTTGTCCTTGGGTATTGACAAGCACTCTAAAAATCAGGCACTAGAAGGCTAGCCTTAGGGAGTGTAGCAGCTTGTTCAGAGCATCAAGGATGTCAGGGATGGGGCCAGAGTTTAAATTCTATTTCACTCTACAGTCAAAGTCAAGGGTTTTGTTTTGTTTTTTGTTTTGTTTTGGCAGAATATTTTGGATGGAAGAGAAAAGTAAAACCACCTTTAAAATACAGTGTAAGAGTTCTATGAGACTGAACACACATCATTCAGACCTCCTGGAATCATCAGGTCCAATCACAACACATGTTCCAGGAGCAAAGAACAATTGTTAAATAATGGGAATGGCCCCAAACATATGCAGAGCCTTCCTGGTGATGTGTAAGGGAACAGTAAAAAGCAGTAGATGCCTGGTACAAGTGCAAATCCTAAATCAGGGCATGAATTTTTTTAAAAATAAAAAAGTATAAAAAGTATTTGGGAGGCAGAAGTGGGGTGATCTCTATGCATTCCAGGCCAGCCAAGGCTACATAGTGAGACACACCTTCTTAAAAAAAAAAATCCTAATGATAAATCTTTTTATTCATATATATTTGTTGTACAAAGTGATGACTTCCATAAAGTAATTTTTCTTCAATATATTATATACTCTGATGACATTCACTATTACCCTCTCCTGTTCCCTTCTATGGTTCCATGTCCTCTTCCCGATTATTCCTCTGTATCTATGTAGATATGCTTGTCTCTCTGTGTCTATGTGTCTCTGTGTGTAGATGTGTATCTCTGTGTGTGTGTGGTGTATATGTGTGTGTGTTTCCATGTGTATGTATGTGTGTGTGTATGTATGTATGTCTGTGTGTGTTTGTCTGTGTCTCTATGTGTTTGTCTGTGTGTGTGTCTGTGTGTCTGTGTGCCTGTGTCTCTGTGTGTGTGTGTCTGTGTATCTGTCTGTGTGTCTGTGTCTGTATATATATGTATATGTATGTGTATATGTGTGTCTGTGTGTGTGTCTGTGCATGTGTTTATGTGTGTGTCTGTATGTATGGGTGTGTGTGTGTTTACTCTATGTTCCTCATATAACAGAAACTATGACATTTATCTTTGTGGGGTCTGGCTTATTTTTCTCTGCATGACAATCTCTTTTTCTGTCAATTTTCTTTTGTATGACATAATTTTGCTCTTAATGGCTGAATAAAACTCAACTGTACATCTCTGATTTGTGGAAGGGATAGATTAGAGTTTCACCATAGATGAGGTCTTTAGTTCAACTGAGACAGTACTTGGTGTCCATCCTCTTAATGAACACACTGGTCATGTTAAGAACGGGTCAAGGTATGGAATGCTTGCTACCTCTCTGTGTTCAACTGAAAACATTCTTACATTTGAAACTTGAAATAACAAGCTAACAGTAAACTAATTTTGGGCTGTCAAACACAAACGATTAAAAGGAAAATCATATAAGAAAGTACAATAAGGAATCCTTACTTAGCATTTAAAGACAGAAATCTAACAATAAAAACTACAATTTCTTTAAAACCATACTTTTTTTTTTGGGTGTTTCAAGACATTTTTCTATGTAGCCTTGGCTCTCCTGTAACTCATCTGTAGACCAGGCTGGTCTTGAACTCACAGAGATCCTCCTGCCTCTGCCTTTTGAGTGCACATTAAAAGCATATGCCACTTAGTTCTAACTTATTTTTATGTTCTTGGACCACTCTGACTGCAGCAGAGATAGCAATGCTGCTGGGAGACACGGAGGCTGGGAAAGTAGCATCCACACACTTGAATTGCTGCAGAGAATTGTTTGTTCTAGTCTTCATCCCATCCTGGGGATGAAGGTAGTTAGGCCTGTGCCAGGGATGCAGGGATTAATTAGGTTCACTCCAACTCTTCATTGAAAACATGTGGAAGCTTCATGGCAGGGAATAAGGACAGCTGGGAAGAAAGGAAGAACAGTATCCATAGCCCTGGAGCCCAAACTAGAGAATCCAGGCAAGACATATAAAACTGTGTTCAGTTTGTTCTTAGTTCTTAGATGGTTGCTCTTTCTGAGGAGCCACAGCTGGTTACATGGGAAGCACTTGTGCCAAGCAAATGTACACAGTTCTCATCCTTGCCTCACACTGGAAAAGCGAGAATGATAAACAAAGACAAAGATAAACTGCCAAATATCTAACCTTTCCATTGTTGTTGTTGTGGTGATGGTGTGTGTGTCAGTTAAAGGAAGCAATGCTGATGAAATCTTAGCATGTATAACCTGTGAAGATCAACCACAGAGTAACACTGTCAATAGTGTGAGCACTGTTGACTTAGTAATGCAATCAGATAATGTGGAACATGCTAGAAAGGCTCTGGTAGAGCATATCTTCCTAACTGAAGCTAATAAAGGCCAGATGCATGATGTTCCTACTGAACTTCCTCTTTCCTGACTGTTTAAGAAGACTTCCAACCCTAATACTTTTGTCCTACCATGCATATTTGTTAAAACTCACCACCAAACTGATAGAAAAACATCTTAATTTAATTCTAGCTGAACTAAATTAAACAGAGCTATAGCCTACACATAAAAAAATAGCATGTGGTATGAGAAGTCTAACCTTTTAGAAGAAAATATCTTTTGAAAAGAAAAATTATTTCAAGTACTGCTCCTTAGAGAAGAAAATAATAGCAATGCTCAGTCTAGAGAAGTTATTGGGCCTTTTGAATACATTTTCCTTTCTTTTAAGAAATTTAAAATCTATCATTAATTTTTTCCAATTCTTTTATGAGAGTCATTCAATATAGCTCTTATTTTATAATATCTATAGTCGTCAACACAGTGAACCAAATCTAGACAATTGTAGTTCTCTATAGCATAGGTATCTAGCCATAGCATTTAGTGTTTCTCCATAGTGTAGATACCTAGCCACACCATTTCAAAGATTCATAGTCTAATGAAAGAAACAGATATTGGTAACAACTGTGAAACTCATAGATAGTGTTTAGAATTTCATGGGTTTAGAAAACACCTTTTCCTCTCTCACAGCTGAAATTCTGTATAATTTGTAACATAGTTTCCTTCCCAGTTAAGCTGACACTAGTATTCATTAAAGCCTTTCTGAGCCACAAAAAGGCATTTCTCAAGATACACTTCTAGGAATCATGCCATCATGATATATAAAAACATGATAACTGATCTGAGAATGCTTACATTTTAAATTTCAAGGCTACTTACTCATAATATGTCTAAAAAATAGATTCCATTAGTGAAGAAAATCGTTTACAAAACAAAATTCCCAAAGGATGAACACAACGACCATCACTTAGTATTGGTGAAGGGAAGCCAGCACTCTTCAGGTCAGGGCACTTAAATACACTCATATGGAAAGCTTGTCTCTATGTTTAAAACCTATCATTTACAATATGACATCCATATACATTTAATCCAGAGAATTTGAAACACGAAGGAAGCCACTAATGTGTGCTGTTGCTTTCTATCTCAGAAAAAAACCTTTTGAAGCTGAATCTGGTTGACTGTATAATTACTTCAACAAAGCTAAGTCTAATATAAACAAAGTAAGTAATGTAATTGTGGATGATTATGACTGGTTTGCATGAAAAATGTCACAAACAGAGCTTTTCTCCTACAAAACAAATTTTACACAGTGTGTCCTGACAATTACTTTGGCAATCATAGGAAACACAGAGGAAAGTTAGTCTTAAAAAATAAAAGGTAAAAAACCCACCACGGTTGGGATAATTACAGAGACTGCCTATTCATGCTGGTGAAATAAATGTCTATATTGGAAAATAATTACTGATTCCTCAAATAACTAATTAGTTCTGGTACATTTGTCATTGCCAAGGAGACAGACATCACATGATAGAATCCCAGCATCATGAAGATGCTGAACGAACAATGTGAAGTCAGACCATAGTTCTAACAGTTACCTAACATATATTTTGTAGTGTTATCAAAATCAAATTATATTGAAATCTATAGGTGCTTTGTAGTAAATGTAAGTAATTCATTTATTTAATTGATATTTTGTTATTTTATTTTATTTTTAAATATTTATTTTATTTTTATGTGAATTGGTGTTTTGCCTGCATGTATAACTGTGTAAGGGTGTCAGAACTTGTAATTACAGACAGTTGTTAGCTGCCATGTGGATGCTGGGTATCGAACTCAAGTCCTCTGGAAGAACAGTCAGTGCTCTTAACTGCTGAACCATCTCTCCAGCCTGATATTTTGTTATTTTAACCTTTGTGCTAACTGCTTGGTTCCTCCAACTGACTCTGGGCTTCACTTGAGTCATCTGAGATGTGCTCTCTCTCCAGGGAATATTCACAGAGAAATACAGTGCGGCATGCTACAAGGAAGTCTACACCTTCCTCTTTGTTGTACAGCTGTTCCTAACAGCTGTCCTCTGGAATTTAGCCTACATGTCTAATCTTCATCCAAAAATGAACATTTAAAAATGTGGTATATACAATGAAGGCATTAAAAAAGTATGTCATTTTCTGCAAAATGGATGGTCTGCTGATCATTAAGTGAAAAATGTCACAATCACAATCATAAAAATGAAAGAATCGGGAAGATAAGATAAGCATATTTGGTCACAATTTGGAATCTACATACATGATATGATTCATGCAACACTCAAATATGACATTATAACACACAGTCCCACAAACACATGTAACAAATAAGTTAAATGTGGGCATTATTTGAAAAAAAGGAAATAACCCACATAGTGTTGTGTGAGAAAGCTTTTCCTGGGGAGAAGCAACACATAAGTCTACTCATCCCAGATAAAGAACCCATGACAAAACAAAGTATGGATTCTACCAAAGTCCAACTTGATGAGTCATGAGGTTTTTATTGGGGTTATTTAGAGAAGCAGAAAAAACTCAAAGACAGCTGCATGGGGCTGGAGAGATGGCTCAGAGGTTAAGAGCACTGACTGTTCTTACAGAGGTCCTGAGTTCAATTCCCAGCATCCACATGGTGGCTCACAACCATCTATAATGACATCTGCTGCCCTCTTCTGTAAACTGTATGTATAATAAATAAATAAATCTTAAAAAAGAAGACAGCTGCATGACCAAAGCCCACCCCAGCATGGGTGACAGCTCACGAAGCTGAGAAATTGGAGCACATGACACAGCCTGCAGGCAGCTCCAAGTAACTCAGATGGTCCAAACCTCTGCCAGGTTTTGCCTAGTCTTGCCTCAGAGTCTTCTTTGCAGCTTTTCTCCCCTGAGTGTCTCTGCAGCTCAGTTTCCTTCTGTCTGAGAGAGACTCTGAGCTTTTATTGCTCACTCTGACGAGGGTGGGGGACACAGGTGTGTTTAGTTAATCTAGTCTGTCTCAGGGACTTCCTAAAGCTGTTTTAAATGTTTATCTGCCTACTTAGCAAGCTTTCTGCAGAATGGAATGTTCCAGTCTCAGAAGAAACTGTTAAGCAATACACAGAAAGGATGGTAAAGAAGGAACAGAAGTATGTATAGGGTCAGCGTATATGATATATTGAATGAAACTATTATAATAAAACCTGCCATTTTATCTAGTTAATATACATTAATTCTTAATATTAAATAAAAACAGGGTTTTGCCTAATAAAGTTTCTTGCAGGGACACCATTCAGAGTTTCAAGGGGAACAGACTTTACACTGTCGGTTCCCTCTCTCTTTTTCTTTAGAGTTGGCATCCACATATTTCCACAGGAATCTAGCTCTTTAGTAACAAGTATGTCCTTTAAAGAACACCACCACTGGGATGAACTTGCACCTGCCCAAAGGAGCTCTCTGCAGTGGAAGCTCATCTATAAGAATAACAACTAAATATAGAAATAAATTTTACCTGCTGTTGTGGGTTCAATGATGGCTTTGTGACAAAATCCCTGGCAAAGAGCAATGTAGGGAGGACAAGGTTTATTTGGCTCACAGTTTCCATGTCACAGACACGGAGGAAGTTATTTGGAGGAAATCTAGGTGGGAACTCAAGCAGCTACTACACCATAGCCACAGTCAACAGCAAAGGGAAAACACACACACACACACACACACACACACACACACACACACACACACACACACACATCTTCACTGCTCACTTGCTTGTGGGACAAGCTTTCTTCATTCTCCCACAGTTCAGAATCTCCCACACAGGGGTTGGTGCCACTCAGAATAGTCTGTATCTTCTATATGAATTAACAGCCAGGACACTTTCCCATAGATATGCCCACGGGCCAACCTGGCCTAGATAATTCCTCAAATGTCTTGCTCTTCAGGTGATACCAGTCATGTCAATTTGACTGTTGTGACTAGCCTACATGTCAGCCTTCTAAAATTATTAATACAAGCAACATATTATTTGATATTATGAGATCATTTTGAAATAATTATTTACATCTTTAAAGCACAAAAGGTAAAAGAATGAAGATGTTGATTTAAAAAGAGAGGTAGGAAGCCTTCCCCCAGGATCTTGCATAGTTCTGCTATTCAGAAAGCTGTTTTATTTAGTGTTTCAACATACTGATTATTTTCCAGTATTATAATAACAAATTACATGTCCAATTCATTCATTTTCTCTGTATATTTCACCACAATGAATAACTCTGGAGAACAGATTCAGTGCTGCATTTGACTGAGCTGACTGTCTTGGCTTCCTGGCTCCTATCTCCCAAAACTTCAAGCTCAACTAAAACAGGGTTCAGAGATTTGGTTATCAGATCAGTATTTTTAATTTTAAAGACATTTTTGGAAACTGAACAGATTCCAGCTCTTGCAACACACACACAGGACAGGGTTATGAGGGACCTTGCTATTGAAGCAGAGGAGAGGAGGGGAAAAAAAATGAGAGAAGAATGGGTCAAAGGTCACCTAGCAGCAGCCAGCTATTCTAGGAAGGAGTCCGCCCTTGCCTGGCAGGAGGCTCAAGTTCACCTACATGGTGCAGTCTACACTGCATTCCTTCACAGACATGGTGCAGCCTGCAGGGCATACTATGTCAAGAAGGCTCAACCAACACTGGACATTCCCAACTTGGCAGATATCACAACTTTTCTTTATTTGCATTGGATTGTGGAGATCAAGAAAGGCCACTCAAAAAGAATATTGTCATTTTTATTTTTAATAGCTAAAACCTTTATCCAAGAAAATCCTCATGTTGTAATGATAGGTATTAGGTTTTCATGTGTCATCCTCAAATTTCTAAACTGTAAGATTGTTAAATGCAGTACATCATCCTGGATGAACCCTAAACTCCTATGACACATCTAGTATTTAGTCCCTAGATGAGTATTAGCCTGGATTTCTTCCTGGTACCACATAATTTAGGAAACCTGGGTAGAGGTATTCTCCAAGGCTCTGAACTATCTTAGCAAACCTGCATAACTCAGAACCAATTTCAAACTCAGAAGCCTGCATAAAAATGGATAAAACAAAATAGATTGGCCTAAGTTGTAGAATAATTATTTGGAGATACGGTTGTGAATCTTGAACCATAACCATCACAATCTGCCTGTGATCTTTGGACCCTTGTGGTCTCCAACCCTGGCTCAGTCCTCGTAGCTGCTCAGGGGTCCTCCATTATTTTACTTCTACCATTAAAGTAGGTTTGATACATGTTATCCACAAAATGGTCAACACAATTACTTTTTAAAGAATTGTATCTTTCTAGAATCCAAAACAAGTAACTCTACACTGGGGATTGAACCTGGGGCACTACGTGTAAGGTAAAAACTGTAGCACTAGCTGCCTTCTCAGTCCCCTTTTTATCTTTGATTTGAGGCTAGGTTCACTAAACTGCTGCACACTGGGACTGAACTCACTCTGTAGCTCAAGCAAACCTGAAATTTGTGTTCTTTCTCCCTTGGCTCCAGAGTAGCCGGGATGACAGCCCCATGCCCCTGGCCCTGTGTGTGTTTTGTGATGCCAAACATCACAAAGTGTTTTAGTTGGCAACAAGCTATTTGAAAGAATTCATCATCTTTAGACTCTAAAGATGCTTTCGTTTGGGTTGTGGAATAAATAAAGTCATAGCTGATGGGGGCTCAAAGCAGCATGCCAATGTGGTGCCATGTATAAGGAAACTGAATTAAGTAATATTTTCAAATCATATTGCTTTAGTTTTTTTTTTTAAATTAAGAATCCTTCCAAACACAATTAAGGGATTAAAAGTGAGTTGTTGACTATGATAAACTATTTGGCAATTTTTGAATCCTGGATTTCCCCCACATTTCTGTTTATTATATTGTAATAAAAAGTGACCTTATAAAATACATTAAGATTAATAAAATGTAATTTGAGATTCAAAATAGCTGAAAAAACAAGTCATGTCAAAACACTAAGTTTTAAGATTAAGTAAAAGTAATATTTGTCCCTGGAGGACTTGGAGGGTTGGTGAGTAGACCAATGACCAGGGCTGCTCTTCTCTTGTTATGAGATCAGGCTGCAGAGATCAGTCGCTCAGAGACAGACACAGTAGTTTACATAGAAGAGACTTGATGGACACATTGAATGAAAAAGGAACACACCAATGCTATTATATCCTACAGAAAACAAATCAGAACAAAGAGAATATGTAAACATTTACAAAATGCATAGAATTTTCTCAATTGAAGAGAGACTTTATTAAATACCAACTGGAAATTCTTCTGTTTCAGATAGACTTTATTGTGTGTAGGAAATCATTCTGGCAACTGATAACAAAATAAAAATTTCCTTTTCAAAATGATAATATATAATACAACAGTCAATACTTTAATATTTAATTGGTGGGAAGCATAGACATTTTCTTCCCCTGAGATTCATATCTGCAACCTCCCATCCTTGGGTTTCTGAATGTTTGAAAGATATATGTAAATTAAATATGGCATATATATCATGCATTGACAATGCTATTCTCTAAACTGTATAAATTATTTCCCCAATTGCATCATTCTGAAATACTTGGATACATAAAATCACAAACCTATAAAATATGCAAATGGAAGGATTTTTTAAAATATAACATTAAAGAACCCTAGTTCCCCCCCCCCCGTGTGTGTGTGTGTGTGTGTGTGTGTGTGTGTGTGTGTGTGTGTGTTTCTCTCTTTCTCCTATGAAGCCCTCGTTAGCCTGGACCCCTCTCTGTAGATCAGGATGGTCTTGAACTCATAAAGAATCTGCCTGCCTCCACCTCCGAAGTACCAGGATTAAAACCGTAAATCATAATTATCTGCTGTTTATTCTTTTGTTTTTCAAGCTCTTGAAATGAGTCCTCTTTAGAAGGTGTGGTTTATTTTCAAACCCAGTCTTTGGAAGCCAGGAAGGGTAGCAGAGAGGACTGAGACCTTCGTGACATCCTGACCTGACTATGCATTGATGTAAAATGTAAAACGGGGCTGGAAAGTTGGCTCAGAGGTTGAGAGCATCTTCCAAGGGACCCGGGGTTCGATTCCCAGCCATCCAAAGCACATACACAAAACAATAAGCCAGTGATAAACAATCTCGCATAAATTCAATCATATACAAAGAACCGCATGTGGCAAGTTCACAGCACAAGAGTTATGGAGAGCAGTTGCAATCTTTTGTTTGAGACAACAGTCTGGAGGGGAAATGACGAAAGGAGGAAGTGAGGACAGTGTGGGGGGAGGGGGTGGGGTGGGGGGGGTGGGGGGGGTTACCACAAGAAAAGGCAAAAGGTTAACGAGTTAATGAATTAACTGCAAGGGACCTGGGTCCTGACTAAAACCACTCAAGACTTAGGAGCCAGGGGCAAAAGGACTTAACCTGATAAGCCAGAGGAAGCAAAAATCTTGTTAACACACATGCAACATTTCTGCACAGGTTTGAAGAAACACAGATTCAGTGAGAGTATTTACATCATCAAAACTGTAAAAAAAAATTAGGGTAGCCAATCAGTAAAACCCAGCAAAGATAAAATTAAAAATAAAGAAGATAAAATAAAAGCATGTAGAAAATTTATAATTAGTAAACAGGGTCCACATTCAAATAAATTTGAGAAACTTTTTGAAGCTCTAAAGGATTCCTTCTCAAAGACAAAATACTGGCGAGTATATAGACAACTGTCATCCCAAAGATTCCACAATAAGCAATTTGAATAAGAAATGTGTAATTCTACTGAATGCGTAATTCAACAGAAGAGGTACACAAAAATTACACACCATGTGTCATGATAATAATCAAAATCATTTTTAAATAAATAATGTAGAAAACTAAGGTAATTACTAAGGAATTGGTGAGATACTTATTGTAAAATAAACAGAATATAGCAGGATGTGTATCCTATTACTGCTTGCACTATGGTACATGCACTGCTACCACATGCACTGTGATTATATTATTGCATACACCATGATATATGGGATGGTATTACATACTCTGTAATTATGTGCTGTTATCTCACACCTTGTGGTATATGCACTGTTATCTCATTGTATATGTACTATTATTATATACATTGTAATATATACTGTAATTATTTCAGGAAAAAAAATTAAGGAGGTAGCTCACACTACATACAGTAAATTTCAAATCTGTGGAAGATTTTTGGCACTGCAATGGATGTGATATTTTCATATCCTTTGGCATGTTACTTAGCGATTCAAAAACTTTTGTTGTTTATATGGCTTTACATTATTTTTAACTCCAGCTAGCAGGTAAAATGTTATATGAATAAAAAGAAGACAACAGCAAGGGTGTGCTAAACTGTACTGTTAACAAACACGTATTGTTGCTGTTGCCCTTATGAGGCAGTGAGAATAGATCATTTTCGTAAAGCCCCAACTCTGCAAACACTGAAGTCACTACAGAGTGATCACACAGGGATATACCGCACTCAGAAGTGCATCAGTGAGCCTTCGCTCTCTGTATTGTGCACACCCTTGGGAAAGGCTTCTTGACTGAGATGCAGGTGTACATATCACTCTGTTGACAGGAAAAGCTCAGCTGCTGAGTATCCAGGCTCCCTTGTCCTCCTTCATCTTCCACAGGGCACAGATGTCCTGCTGTCCACATACCCTGCTTATTGGATATGCACACCATGCAGCCTATCGCATTTGCCATAAAGCCCCCCCAAAGTGCTTGGCCCACTATGGCGGCATCTGCAGGTGTGCACAGCCCCAGTTCCTAATTACTGTGCCCCAGTCATACCTGTTTCCTCCGGAACCTGAAAAGAGCGTCTATTCCTGTGGCCGACGCTGGAGTTGTGGGCTCGCGGAGCTGCGGGTGCCAGGAGCTAAGAAGAGAGACACGCACCCGTTATTGGACGTGCAGCCCGGGAGCAGCCTGCCTGGCGCTCCCCGACCGGCAGAGGAGGGGTGAACTCACTTTGGCTCCTGCGTTGGTCCCTTGTGCCCCTGGGGCCGGTGCTGCTACACTTCGGTAGCCCTGCAGTTCCATGCGCAGGCTGGTCAGGTCGGCTTGCAGAGCAGCAAACCGGTACAAAGACATCACTGTGAGGCCGCTGGACAACAGGGCCAGCAGGAGAGTAGCAGCCAGCAGCCTTCCATCCCTGCAGATCTCAACCCAGGCACACTCCTTCTGCGGAGTGATGGAAACACTCCCCACTTTCATTTCTTCTGCTTTCCCAGGGCAAAAAGAAAGGCGTGGTGGTTGGGTCTCTGCAGACTCATCCATTCCAGGAGGAGCACTTTGAAGGTCTGGGCCTTTGGAGTAAGTGCCCACAGGGGTGGGTCATTTCCGTCATCTGTGTCTTTGGAGGCTCCCCTAGGAGCGCTCTCCTGACTTTCTCTCTTCTGTATCTTTCGCTATCCTGAAGTAGGTTCTCTGGCTCTGGCCTTCCATGGATTGCTCAATCCACCTTCCTCATTTCACTTTCAGTTTTTGTAAGATTTTTCATGCCACCTCAACACGGTTCTGTTGTGGGAGATGTGAGGCCTCTGACACGACTGGGGGAAGCTCGGGGTTCAGACTGGCTCACTCCAGACAGAACTTTTAACACTAGAGTTTATTGAAGGTGCTTTCCCTTCAGCACGCCCCTGAGAACTCTGTCTTCTTGGGCCACATGGTTCTAAGGGAAGGGAAAGGGAGGCCGAAGGCATGCTGGCGTAATAAAATATAATTAATGTGCAAGTCAGATAAGCCCGGTGCTTGAGCACTGAACTGAACTTGGCTGCAGGGCAACAAGCTAAATAGCTCCCAAGAGGAATATAAAACGAAGCACCCTGGAGCAGCGTGAACTCCACCCGAACCTCTCCACTCCCATCTTAAAAGCTCAATAAAGGGAACATGCCAGCGTTCTATTTAAGGCTGCACTGGGGGCTCTTTAAAGCATGGCTCCCACTTTGTCTTCTGAAAGTCAGTGTTAGAAGCCACTAGCCTCAGTCTCCCCCTGCCCCACCCCCACCCCAGGAACTGTGCCCAGGAGTTGATGCATAATCTCCACATAGATGGTACTAGTTTCACAGGTGTGCACACTGAATGTCTTGAATCCATGGCTGGACTTGGTGACATGCAGGCACTGAAAATTCATTTCAGTCTTTCCTGGTCTGGAAGGTTGGTTGAGGACCCAGTACCTCAGTGTCATCACAGGCCACTGAGAACTTACTTAGCCTATGTAGGCCTCATTCACCTAAACCTGACTGATGAATCTCCTGCTGTTTTCCCTGTAACCTTAGGAACAAAGTCCCAGAAACAAAAAAGCACAGAGGCAAAGACTCCAGAGGAAGGCTT
This sequence comes from Sigmodon hispidus, assembly GCA_004025045.1. Taxonomy (NCBI): domain Eukaryota; kingdom Metazoa; phylum Chordata; class Mammalia; order Rodentia; family Cricetidae; genus Sigmodon; species Sigmodon hispidus. Next base: position 175,925 of record PVIH01001437.1, read on the forward strand.
CTCAGGTTCCAATCCTGCTTCTATCTCCTGCCCTCCCTATGTCAATTGCAGAACCTTTGTGTGGATCTATTTCTTGTCTAATGCCAGACGGTGATAGTGTGCATCCCTGGGGCTGCTACAAAGGTAAGAGGTAGAAACTGATCATGTTTACCATGCTTCCATTTCTTATTTATTCCTTTCCAATCACACATGGAGTATTCTTGCCCTTATATATTCAATCCTGAAATTGGTATTTTTGTATGGGTAACATCTTCAGAGGCTTCCCTACCAAGACACATCTTCCATTTTGCAATGTGTCAAAGGGTATCTATTCACTGTTGTTATTTCCTGTCTTGCTCCCAAGAGATGCTATTAGTCTTTCTTATTGGGGTTGGGATCGTTTCTTCCTTTCACTTCTGAGTTCTGAAGAACTTTTACAACAGTTGCTGCAGTTTTTACACCCACATAAGATGTTCTCTCATCTCCCAAGTGGAAGTAGAATATTTGTATTTGTGCCTGTGCGTATGTGTGTGTGTGTGTGTGTGTGTGAAATGTTTTATGTCTGGCATCAAACAACACTTGTGTTAACATGATCTAGTCACTAAGTAAAGCATTGTGGAATAACGACCCCTGGCATAAAGGGTGAATTCTCTAAAAGCATCCACACTGAAATAGAGTAAGACTCACTCTTGAGACTTTAGTGATAGGAATGTGATTTCATCACATAAGAGGATGAGACAGGAGGATTGTAGGTTCAAGGTTAGTCTTGGCTCCTTATTAAAACCCTGTTTCAAAATCAAGCACAAATCTCAATCATATGCTGATTGCCCAATTACATACAGAAATTAGATGATGCAAAAGACTGTAAGAGCAAGAGAGGGCACCTTTTTCCATGTTCTTCTGTATAATTATCCAAAGGAATTTATCTCTCTTGGCTAAATTGTCTTCTCTGCTTTATTGCGCAAAGATCTTCCTAGAAAGGATCCCCAAGAGAAAACCCAGACTAACTTGAGTTCAGATCATATTAGAATAAGTATCCAACATTGGCTTATGCAGTGGTGTCACTGTACATCAATGGCAGCTGCTTCTTTCAATAAATGTTATGAGGGAGCCTCTGGTGAGTTGGTATCACTGTTGGTACCACCTCTACAGAGATCACACTACAGACAGCTGTAAGGTCTGTTGCATCTATGGCTATTGAATTTCTTAAGAGATGAACAAGACAAGGTTATCTCTCCATAACTCAAAGATCTGCAGAGGAAATGCTCTGATGGTGATTTAATCAGAACGTTTCCAAACAAAGAGTGTATTATTATTTCTTGACTACCGGATGGCACTGGTGTATCTATTTGCCTGACAGGGTAGCTTCCACCCATAGACAGTTTGTGTGAGTCTTTCATAGAAGACATGTCTCTTTTAATGCAGTAAATTAGTATACATCTTTTTTATTGTTGTGTTGAGAACATTTGCTTTAGGTTACTTTTGAGAAGGGGTTGCCATTTCCTGTGAGTTTGGTGGTTTTTTTCTGGATGGCAGGACTGCTAATTCTTTCTTCCCCTCCTTTTAAAATAGGGGGTTTTCTGATTTTCTGTGTTGGCCAGGATGGATTCTAGCTCTCCTTTGTTCATGCATTGCTTTCCAGTGTGCCCTTTTCTATAGCACTGATTCCATTGTCATGGGTTGTGATAAAAGGGACTGAGCTATTAAGAAGTGTGGGTCATTAATAAGAGTCAACAGTGAGGTGCGGTACTGGCCAAAGACCTGAATACTCAGCATTAAATGGGATTTCTGTTTCAACACCCCGATCTAAACACCACACACACCAAGGCATTAAGAACATCCTGTAAGAAGAGGGAGAGCCAGAGGAGAGGGAGGAGTGCTGTTAAAATACTTTTTCTGATTAGCACACTCATGAGCTCATAGCACCTGTGGTTATCTGCTCAAGATCTGCACAAAAACAAGCCAGCCAAAATCCTGGCACTGATGTGGTAAGTGGTCTTCAGACCATGTGGCCACTGATTGAATTCTCATGCTCCAGCCGATGATCCACTCTCAGGTGGGATTACTAATTTGATCCAGTGGGTTATAAAATCAACTTCATAGTTGGGGGAAGGGCGTGTAGAAAGGACATATGGAGTTATAGGGCAAATTAGACATAGATATAATCACATTTCATTGTACAAATGTATCAATTTCTCAGTAATAAACAATTTTTTTAAAAGAAATAAAAAGAAGTATAGGTCATTAAGGATTACAGTCTTTCTTCTGGTAGAGAATTTTTGTTTAGGGGAACTGGATTGGTCACACAAGAGTACATTTATAGGGTGACACATAAACACCTGATTACAACCATGTTTCTATTTTCTACCATCAGATCTTCACCAGAATCCAAGAATATGTCAGTGCTGCACTCTTCTCAATTTCTGAAACCGTGAAGCAAAGTAGGATTTATTCCTTCACGAATTACAAAACTACAGAGCTTTGGAATTTTGCTGTAACAATATGAAGTAAGAAAGGCTTCAGGAGCTGCCATTATCTACTGGGATCTGAATGTGTCTCCCAAAAGCTTGCTCTGGACAAATGGAACACTGGCAGAAGACAGACTTATGGAGACGTGTGCTCTGACAGTGAGAAAAGGGTGAACAGAGAATAACACAGTAACACGTATACAGTAGGACCACCAGAGAGGGGAGAGAAGGGAGCGGGAGAATATACAGAGGAACAAGGGCTGCAAACTCACCAGCACACTGTGGGCCTGGGGCCTACTGGGAGGCACGTGGGCCACAAGAACTCCACAATCACGAATGGACTAGTGCTGATTACAAATGGGCAGGGCACCGGATTCCCACTCTTACTGTTCCGCATACCTTTGTCTTCTGTCTCCAGAGCAACCCTTGCTTAGGTAAAGCCTCTTGACATTGAATTCCCAGCCTCTAGAACCACAATTCAAATGAGTTTCCTTTCTTTACTGATGACCAAGCACTGACATTGTATTATAATAATAATAATAAACCAAGTATTAAGACAAATATGAAAACAGCACTAGGTTATCTCAGAAGACCTGGGTTCTAGTGGAGCTGAGTAACCAGTTTCTATACATCTGCAGCACTTTGTACAATTCATCTTCTCACCATGTCACATCCATGGACAAAGTTACTATTTTTTGCAATCTTTTAATTCCAATGCAGGTTATCTCACACTCATGTTCTCTGTTTCTGACTGTCTAATATTTTGCATAAACATATTAGTCCCAAACTGCAATCATATGTTTACGTTGTCTTCATTGGCTTTTTGTGTGATTTAAGAGAAGACCGGGGATGGCCAATACATTTTACCAGCTTCCTAATTGCATATTTCTTAATGCCAACATTCTCTGTTCATACATACATCAGTCTGATTTGAACTACTATACGTTACTTCCTTCCAGTGTCTACAACACCCCACACCTGTATTTCCTAAGAATTGAGTCCAAAAGCAATATACTTAGCTCTTAGTTTAGGGATGATGCATTCTTTCTTCATTTCTGAGAGTTTTCCCAATGGCAGCTGTCTCCAGCACTTGAGGCTGCACTGAAGTATACTGACCTCCCAATCCCCTGCTTCCAGATGACCAGTGTGCTCTCCGTCTCACTGGGATTTCCTTGACATAATTTGTGGATTTATCTTGATGCTGTCTTAACTTTATCTCTCAGGGTTTCTACTAAATGTTTCTATGTGCAGGTCACCATGTGTCCACCTTGTTTGAGGTTCTTTGATCTTTAATATGTATATTGATATCTTCATCACTTTTGTGAAGTTTTCAGCCATATTTTCTTTGGATATTTTCCTGCCCCCCTTTTATTCTGTCACTTCCACTCTGCTCAGATTCCAAGAGCTCTGAATCTCCATTCGCTTTCTTCCTTTCCGTGTGCTTCAGATTGCATTGTCTGTTAAAAATATGTAGCATTTTTTTTCAGTTTAGCTATATATTTGAACTCTAGAATTTCTAATTCAATAACAAATCCCTATCATTTTTGTGATTTTCTTGATGAGATTTTTTTTTTTTTAATGCGAAACTATCCATTGTGTTAGCCACCGTGCAGGTGTTTACTGTGCTAGAGAATCTGACTTCTGCATAGATTCAGGTGAGTCTTGGTCAGCAGTACTGAAAACAGATGCAAGATATTTTAGCTGAAGCAGCATAAATATTGACACTGTTTTCTTAAAAAGTGATGTGCTCGCCCCTTTATTTGGCAAAACAAATATATTTAGTTATAGACTGAGTAAAAATGTACTTATAAAATAATTCTAGAATTTTATAGGCTAAGGTTTTGATAGTTATGATATTTAGTTGTCAGCTGAAAGTCAATAGGTCTACCTCATGGTATGTCATGAGGGAATTTCCCGAGGAGTATAGCTGGGGTGGGAGGACTCACTTTGATTTTGGGCAGCAGCACACAGGGGTCTGAGTTTCTAGAGTAGAGAGGAGAAAGAGACTGAGCATTAGCATCAGTCTCTCTCTGATCCACTGACAGTGGGTCAGTCCTCATGCCCCTGCTGTGGTGCATTTCCTCTGTGATGAACTGTACTCTCACATCATGAACCAAATGACCCCTCCTAAACCACTAGTCAGGGATTGTGCCATAACAAGACAAAAGTAACTAGAACAATGCTAAGGACAGTGTCCGTGGGTCTCACTTCACTGCTTAGCTGTAAGCAGACTCATGTATGACATCCACATCAGCACCTACAATACTTGTAATGTTTGGCCTTTAACTTCAAACTAGATGCAACATCTTTGATAAAAACCTATCTGATGTTGTAGACAGTCTATAAATCAATTGAAAATTTAAATCATTACCATCTGAATGTAGGAGCCTTTAGTTTCTTCTAAAGTGAGGCCCATAATATTTAATCAATCTAAAATAGAAATAACACTGACAAATTATCTTTTCCCCACTGAATGAATAAAGAACACTGAAAAGAGAAGCTGAACTTGCATTTCTTCACAATGACCAAAAACATTACTGTCATCTTTAGTTCAAAGTGCATGTTAAAGTCAGAGCTTGTGCTGACTGAGATTAGAGGGATCTACAGTGGCCTTGGTATTGGATACATTTAGGGACATAGAAGTCAAATACTCATCCTTCAAAGGAAGAAACCAACAGCAAACTACTATCTACAAATTATGAAAAATGTTGTAAAGACATTCAATATGATGTCAATATGGTTGTTCAGTGAACTGAGTAAATAATTTTTCTCTAAGAAACAAACATTTGATAGAAGGGTGCCATAATTGTGGCAAAAGATTTCTAGTATTTTGTTCTCAGTATTTTGAACTTGATCACTACATTAAAACTTTTAAAGATACATGGAAATCTTTACATAATTTCCCTTGGGACTGAGAGATGGGTGAGTGGGAGTGTGCTGCTTTTGCAGTGGACTGAGTTCAAGTCCCAGTATCCACATCATACAGTTCACACCAGCCTGCAACTCCAGTGCTGAGGCATTCTGATGTCTCATGTGCATATACCCAGAGATACATACACATAATTAAAAATGGTATCACATAATGTCACTGTGATCACCAAAGAGAGGCCTAACTCTTCACATGGTTAAGCTGAAGCAGGCTTTCTCCAACACACTCAGTTCCTTCTGACTCCACTAGAAGCACCCTCATAAAAAAATTTCTGCTTTTTCTGCTAAGTCTCATCAAAGTAATCTCAACTTTCTGTAGTATAATTTCTAAAATTTCCCCCCACATCTGTGTATGGCCCCATTCCAGAATTACACTTGCAGTAATCCTCTTTCCTCGTACCAAAATGCAAGTGTGTTCTCTGCTCAAGCTGTGGAGAGGTTAACACAACCTTGAGAATAACAGAATTCCATCTCTGTCAACTTGGTCAAGTATCAGTGGGATCACACTCTGCTAGGTCTGCTCCTTTCCTCTCTGCCTTCCAGTGCATGCTGTCTTTTGACTTTTTTGGCTTGTAGTCTGGTCATTAGTTCTTATCTCCATCTCTACATTATCATATTACTTTCCTGGGTATGCTAAGTCTCTCTCTGTTTCTTTTGGAACACATTTGGATTCAAGGTTCCATCGAGATAGTCCAGAGTAATCTTCCCAAGTCATACTTTTTAATCATATCTGCCATTACTCTGTCCTCACGAGTTAAATATATATTGCCAGAAATGAAAACTTCTGGTTTGAGGATCATTTTTCACCCAACTGAAAAAAAAATTGGAAAGGGAGATAAAAATTAATTGACAATAAAGCACTTTGTACTTCTTGGCCTTAAAGGCTGTATTGAGTTTGTTTAGTAAAGGCTGTACTGAGAGAATGTTTGGTACATATGCACTACTCAGGAGTGACCAGTCACTAGCTTAACAGCCTAGGTATTATGGTTTAGGAGAAGCTACTTATATTGTTTTCCGTAGTGTCTCCTACAAAGGCTCCTCTGTGGAAGGCGTGTTGATACTGTTGAGAGATGATGGATTGTGAGGGTGCCAACCTCACGAATGAGTAAATCACTGAACGCAGAAATGAAATGGCCATCGAGAGGCAAGGCCTAGTGGAGAAACATGCCTTTGGTGTCATTCTTATCCCAGGACACTTTAAAGCTGTTGCCAGTGCTGGCAGATGAGCAGCCGTGGACAGAGACCTCTCAACTCATAAACCAAACCAAACTGTCACTCTTCAGAATGGTTTTGCTCCACTTTGTTAAAGAGATAAATTAACATATGGTGTTTTCCCCCTTTTCTGTAAGTTCATAATTTTTTAAAAAGTAGAAAGAACATCATTCCAACATCTATTTCCTGGTTCTGGTTTCTCAGTAGAACATACTTTGCTAACATTAGCTTCTTATGAACCTGGCAGATTGGTTCTCAAGAGTCCCAGGTAGGTTTCCAGCCTCCTTTTAAGTCTTAAGTCAGATGAGCAGTGAGTTGTCCAATGACCTATTTTCTCAAGTGTGAAGATACAAGAATAATCGTACTAAAAAGGGAAATAAATCACAGCATTGTGGCTTACCCACTTTCCTTAGAGGACAAAACACATAATATATGCAATTTACACACATGGGTGAATTGGATAGAAGGTCTGAATCTCCTTGAGACTTCGGCATTAAATGTATGGAATCTAGTAGCCATTATCTATCTTGTATTATAGAAAAATTGTGTAAGCCCAGCACTGGTGATTTTTACTTAAAAGCATGCTGATTTGAATGACTGTTTTAATAAGAATAATTACCATTTACACTGGGCTGTGACCTTTAAGATCATCTTAACTCTAATACCTAGGTTAGTTTTGACCTACATACTGTGGTATTTATGAGCTTTGGGACAAGATGGTAACTCAAAGACCACTGAGTCAAGGGCTTTGTCCCTGGAGAAAACATGCTTGGGAGATGCAGATATTTGCATGTCCTATGACTGATCCATGCAGTAGGGCTCTTTCTATATATGAGGGACATTTCATTGTTTATGGAATTCTGCTTACACTTGAGGAAAGAAAATTGTTTTCAAGTCTATAAACTTTATAGGTTTCTCTGAACCAAATATAAGTGCACTCAGTGTGTGTAAGTCAAGACACTAGTGACTAAGTCACAAGATATCCAAGTGTTAGGCTATGGTGGAGGGGGTTGGTTGGAATAGACACAGACTTCAATGGGAAGTCAGTTTTCACTTATCTCTAGGTCCACTCAGCAAAAATTCCAATTGTTTAGTCTTATTCCATATGGGCTACTGGAATAGGATTCCACAGACCTGGAGGCTAAGGAAAGTTTATTCCTTACAATTCTGGAAGACTGGAAGTCCAAAAACCAACACACCACAGCTGATATACTAAAGGTGATGTCAGGCTATGAGACAGCTAGCCATCCTTTCTAAGTTTTCAGAAGGCAGAGAGCTAGCCAGTGCTCTCTCTCCTTTTTCATCCCCCCCTCCCACCATAGCACCTACTGGAAACTGAGGTGTCAACACATAGGAAAGCCCAACATACATGGTGTGACCATCTTTCTCTGAAGATTGCAAAGTGTCGTCCCACCCTTGCTGGTACAGTTTGTAGCCTGTTCTTATGCATTTTTATAATGCTGTGCCCAAACTCCCCTCAGGAAGACACCAGGGACATTTACTTGTGCTTTAAGATTAATGGTGACAGTTTTGAGAGACAGGTACAGTGTGTGTGTGTTGGGGGGGGCAAAGATGGGACACGATGACTACAATCTAAGAGAGAGGGGGAGGAAGGAAAGGTCCTATCACCATTTCTCAGAGGGCCATTTCTGGCCTGCTGATCAATATTATCTATTAGGCCTACAGTCCAGCCCAACAGCTCTTTTCCTTCTGGTTCTGCCACTAGCCTTATTGTCAGGCACTGGCCAGAGTGCATCATCCCACAAGCTCTGCTTTTTCCTCTACACAGCTTTAAACTGGATCTCTCAAGATTTCCTGAACATTTAATGAAGAGTTATTTCCAACATTTCTAATGTAAGGGGTATGTGTGTATTTAATTTCCAGATGTGTTAGTTATGGTCCTAAGTTTCAAACCCTATGAAGTAAATTTTATAGTAACTGTTTCTCTGTGCTTCCTTTCCTGGGGGAAGCATGTTGGGGTGGGCTTAGTAAGGTGTCTAGGACCCCACTAAGTGTCAACCATGAGAGAAAACCATTCTGTTGGGCCTTGCTATTGCAGGAGGAGGAAAGGAAAATACAGAGTATGTAACAGAGACTTGAGCATAACCAGCATTAAGACAAAGACTGAAGGTGATAAGTATTCAAGAAAAGGGAAACCATGCTCTAAGCTCCCACAAACCTGAGCACTCAGAGGCATCTACACACACACACACACACACACAGGTTTGAGTCAGGGAAGAAAAATGAGACCAATTTACAAATAAGAAGGCTGCCCTACCGAGATGCACCTACTGAACACCAATTTTGGGTACCGCCAAAGGTTAAGAAAGGGCTGGCAGACCCTTCAGGTAGAACAATCATAAAGCAGAGGCTTCCAAGCTGGCTAAGTGACTAAGAACACTTGCAGCTTATCCGGAGGACCCAGATTTGATTCCTAACACTCACACAGCAGTTCATAAACACCCCTCACTCTAGTTCCAAGGAATCTGATGCCCGTTTTGGCCTCAGACAACACTACACATATAAGATCCCATAGACACCTGCAGGTAAAACACCCAAACATGTGAAATAAACACATCTTTTTAATCATGACAAAATAGAGAGAAATGCTGATCAGAAGATCTGAGTAAACACTGTCAGCTGTCATAACTTCAGCACTGGATGGCAGCATGTGAAGAGCAGGAAGCAGCAAGCTGGTTACCAATTGCCCAGGATGTACTTTATAACTTCCCAGCCAGCCCTCTAGCCTGGTCATAAGATGCCTAGGGAAGCATGAGGTCGGCTGAATGTCATCTCTGCACAACGACAAACACTAACTATTTAAGGTAAACACTGTCACATACTTCTAAATTCCATTCTTGGCAGTTCCTTGGGAGTGATCCACAGTAAGTTCATTTCAGATTCCAATTTCAGCAATTCTAAGTTATCCCAAGATGGATATCATTTTCCAAGATCTTTTATTGAGGAAATCAGCAAATAAATGTATTCTAGATTTTAAATTCAAATGAGTTTTTCTTTTGGGGGAGTACTTCTGTCTGAATACCCCAGGCCACGTTACTCACCTGGTACAGAGGAGACTTGGTGTCACAAACTAACTTCCAAGCCTTGTTACTAAGTATTCAAACACCATCTTCTCCATCCCTACCCTCAGTAAACCAGTTCTATCAGCTCAAACTACATTACTTTCTAGAATGTTGCAGGAAAAAAGAGTTTGAGTTAAACATACCATGTTGAGAGCCGTGATCCAAAGTTGCCTACATTTTTAATTCAGGTATCCTTGACAGCACAAGAGTGCCTATTTTCCATCACATCTTCTGACAGCGAGACAGTCTGCAACAGTGATTGATCATGATGTTTCTCTAGGATACCTTTATGGCACTTCATGCACTTCCAATCATCTGTCTTGGGTGGACACCACTCAATACAAAAGTGTCTTTTTAGGGAAAGCAAGTCACAGACCCATAAAGACTATCTATAAGACCGTTTTTAATCAACTGGAGTCATCAACTAAAACACAAATTGAGGGGAAAAGCATCAAATTTTCTTAGAAAAGTACTTTATGAAATCTGAAGACAAGGAGACAATGGCAAATAGTTCAACATCCATGAGACTAAAGAGATGTTTGGGGCTTAGGCACTCAACAATATGTAGAAAATATTGCTGATGTCTGCCTAAATCAATGCACATAGGACTACTGTCATTCTTGGAAGAAGGAAATGCAAACATTTTCATCCACACCGTTAGAGTAAGATTCATTATTTTCAGTGAAACTCATGGTTTTATTGAACTATTAGATACCTTAGTGTCCTACAATACATGAATCTTTAAAAAGGCTGAATACAAACTATCTAGCATTAATCAAATTGTTCATATATCAATTTATTGCATGTCAGTACAGAAAAATAAAAAGTATACCCTAAAAGAAATGAAAAAAAAAAAAAAAAAACCAAATAACCAACCAACCAAACAAAAACCCCACAAATGTTTCCTTTCCACGGTTAGTGCACAGGTATAAGGACATTCAAATTTAAACTATAAAATTTTATTACCATTTCAAAGAAAATATGACAATAATAAAATTACGGCTCAGATTATGAAACTGAAATAACTTATTTCATACTGAATGTACCTAACTATGTGGTAAATGAATTTTCTGTATATACTATACTGACAGAAATTGTTATAATTTATGTTGCACACACACCCGTTACATAGGTATATATTGCACTTAATGTTCTATCTTTAATATACATTTTTAAAATACAAAATATAAATGGAGGTATATCTGTGCCATTGGCAAATGTTGACTGGTAATAGGATGACTGACTGCCTGCCACACAGTGAGCAGTGTTTCTGATTGGGGGGGGGAGGTGTGTATGCAGTGAGAACACAAGGAGCTTTGCATTTTCTTCTAGTGCAAGCTAAATACAGACTTCTGTGCTGTGTCAATTCCAACTTTACCTGAGTCTCATGAAAACACATAAATTTAAGTGAACTATGCAAAAAAGAGTTACTCATCACTAATTTTTCCTTTCAGTTTTTAAATATATGATTCTCAAACGTGAGAGGAAAAAGGCTTGGGGGACAGTCTCGAGGGCTTGAGTATGTCAAGGATGGCCTAGATCAGAGGTTCTCAAACTTCCTAATACTGAGTAAGACTTTTTAGTACAGTTCCTCATGTTGTGATGAACTTCAGCCATACAATTACTTTTGTCGTTACTTTGTCAACTGTAATTTGCTACCATGATGAATCATAATATAATTATCAGTGTCTTCTGGCCTTAAGTAACCAGTGTAAGAGTCATTCAATCCCAGAGGGTAGTTGACCCACAGCTTGAGAACCACTGTCCTAGATGAAAAGGTGACTTTTTCCAAGGTTTCACCTTACTAACTCCTCACTGTAAGGAGGGAAGATGCAGTAACATAAACCATTATAAGAGCAGCTCCCAAGATAGTTCATGGACTATTCACTCATCTCTACCAGACCTATTCCTACGCAAGCCAAATCTAACATCAGCATCAGCATCAGGGTCAACATCAGCATGCATGAATCCTCTGCTACACACATGCCATCGCTCCAGTGACATCAAGTGTCTCCAGCTCAAGTGTGACTTAAGCGGTTGTGTGACCGACCCATTTTATACCAACATTTAATGGGTGTGTCACTATGGTCAAAATCCTATCTGTAAAGCATCAGACAGTTATATCAGGCACAGGGTCATTAGAACTTGATTTAAAATGGCATTCTGCAGTTTTCTGCTCACTCAGGTATTTCTGCTTCTCAATTCAACAGTCACCAAGTGCTGTCAAGTGGATTCTAGCCTACTGATATCCTTGACTGTAACAAATGCTCTCTTCCCTTAGTATGTGGTATTCTCTGTAGGATCCTTTCTTAAAAAAAATCTGGTTTCCTCTATTATTCTTTAAAATACGCAGTTTTAGATTTTTTTCTAAGTAAGTTGATCTTGTCATGTTTAAAATAATTTCAGTATTTCCAAATTCATAGCAGCTGAATAATTTAAGATTATTTGTTAATTTCTCTCGCTGCTACTGGACAATGAGCTAGACGCTGACTGACAGAGCCTGAGCATTCCCACCAATGGTGAGGCCAAAGTGAAGGGGTGATTCACGCAGCAGTCATGCTTCACTGAGACCGAGTGAGAACGTGTTCAAGAATGAAGCCAGGAGTACATTATGGCCCCGCAAAGAATGAGCTTCTTTTTCATCTTTCCTATCTAGAGAACCGCACCAAACGCAAAGCTGGTGACAAGAGACATCCTGCAACCCTGAACACAGCTCTGTCTCTGCTGCACAAGTGAAGGCTCCGCTGAGAGAACAAAGGTGGTGGGTGCAGCTGAGGGGATGGCAAGGAAGGGGTAGCTCTCCTAGCTCATCAGGAGCATAGACACAGGTCAAGCTGGTAAACTCCTCCAGGCCAAGGGACCATGAACACGATACTCTGTAAACATAAAATCTGAAAAAGTATGCATGACGGCTCATTTCTGAATAAACTACATTCTGGCTATTGTTGCTTGTTGCTGTTTCAGATGAGTATTCAGGATAGTCACTCTACATAGCAAAGACTGACAAGATGAAAAGCAGCCTTTAATTGTGTGGCAAATTTACACATACAAAATACACCCTCCATGATGAGTTACTAACTCTTTAAAAAACAAGACTCTTTACAATTAATAATTTATAGAAAAGCATTATTCTTTAGAAATTATACTTGCTCTATGTACATTATTATTTTCTAAACATTGGCATAAAATGAAGGCTAAGAATGTTACTTGGCAAAAGTATTTCTAGCCCTATGTTCATGGAAAGTTCTAAATTAAGGTCAAGATTATTGACTGGTTGTTACTCTGCTCTAGCTGCTTGTGGAAGGTCAATAAGCACAGCTAAGTTGTCTGCAATCGTGTGTTGGAGCTGACCTAATATGCTGGGCTGAAGCACACACACTACCTGGTGAGGACTGTGGAGAAGGACTTGGCAGGTTCCACCTCATGGCTGGAAAGTGACCAAATGTTCTCAGGCTTCAGAGGCTCGTTTTGTTAAGAACAACTTCCCACCCACAACTCCTAAATTGCTACATGTGGAACAGGCTAGCAAAACCTTTGGAATCCTTCAGTCCCACCTGTAAAAACTGACAAGCTTCCTAAGACTGACACTTAACACAGTCCCATTACAAAGACTGAAATACTAAGCCATACTTGGTTACTTTCTTTTTTGTTTTTCTTTCATTATGTAATTTACTTGCAAAAAAGTTCAACAAATGACACTTCCCTCTGTCAGGTCAGGCACATCCTAGGAACTGGGACCTCAATCAGATGAAGCATTGTATAAGGCTGTTTGCACATGTGTTGAGACATCCTAACTCAACTACTGGCTAGTCCTAGCCCTTGCTGTGGCTTTTATATTCACCTGCGGAGTCTCAAACTGACAGAGGCTAAAATTCTGTTTGCAACCAAAATCACAAATATTAAAAAGTTCAATATGCACAGAAAGCTGCAGTAAAATGCTAACTTCCTATCCCACTAGCCATGATCCAGACAGTACCTAACAGAAACACAGTACATCTATATTGAAAATGGTCCTGTTTATTATTAGGAAAAAGCTGGATCTCAATAGAAGAGCATGGAATCTGCTCACAGGCCTCACACTCATTCATTCCTCACCAGAAACAAAATAGAGTTTACATAAAAATAGATATAACCCAGGAAACAATATACATTGGCATGTGATCAGTGTTATTTACATTAAAAATATCGCATTGCATAAGTCAAGAATAAAACACCACCATGCACTTCATCTTAATGTTTGAGGTGAAAACGCAGTAGCTCTAGGATTGCTTACCGTGATTGTCCCAATAGTTACTAATGAATGACACCTGAAGGGTTCTTGTTTGTGTCTCCATCTGACTACAACACAGATTCTGCCACTTAAACAATAAGAAACTTTTGGATGAACTCTAGCACACCAGCATCTTAAACTAAAGATGAGGGTGTGTGACCAGGCTGGAAATCCTGGTAGGAAGATGAAATAATCTCAAGCCCAGTTCTGAAACTATGGAAAGTGATAGGATCATCAGAATGGAGTGCTGAGGCCCTTCACAGCTCAGTCACTGTGCTGACCAGCATGAGCACACACCCAGAAAGAACATCATCATTCTACACAAACTGAAACCCAGGGCATCCATCAGGAGGGCGGCATCAGATAATAGTGACGTTGGATGACGTTTTCGCCATGTCTTCGGGAGAATGACTCTTGACAACTTCCTTGATGAACTGTTCGAGCGCAGTAAAGTAGCCTTGGCACTGCCAGGTGTCGTTGTGCGTCCCATCTGGAAAGATGGCTAGCCTCTTAGTCCGGGACGGGGAGAGCTCATACAGCTGCTTCATCATCACGGGTGGAATCAACTGGTCAGAGAGGCCAGAGATGAAGAGAGAAGGCATCCTGCACTGGGAGATCTTTCTGTAGGACAGAAACTTATTTTTATAGCACCATAAAGGAAGGTAACGCATTGGGAAGAATGAGAATAGTGTGCTGGCCATGTGTGGTATGCTTAGGAACGTGTTCTCCACCATGATGGCTGAAATCCTGTGAGAATTCTCAGAAGCCAAGTGAATAGCCACCGCTCCTCCCAGGGAGCGGCCAAAAAGAAAGACCTTTGTTTTATCGAGGTCGGGTCTAGTCATCACATAGTCCAGCACAGCTTCAGAATCCAAATAGAACCCTTCTTCACTGGCTTCCCCTTCGCTTTTTCCATACCCCCGGTAGTCAACAAGCACAAGGTTCACTTTGAGGTTCACCAGCATAAGCAGTGCGTTTGGTAACCTGTGGCCTATGTTGCCGGCATTCCCGTGAAAGTAAATTATAGTTGGAGAGTAGGGGGAGTTGTCTCCAGTGTACCTTACCAGGATCAGGTTCAGACGCACTCCATCTTTGGTTCTGATGAAAATATTCTCATGTGGAATACCCGTGGGCATGGGAACATAAAGGCGGGAAGAGGATGGCTGTTCTGGAAAGTAGAGCAAGGCATCCTGGAATTTATACAAGATACCTGCAATCGATATGAATATTAATAGAAGTAAGACAATGCCTCCATACAGATGAAAAGTCACTATCAAAGGTAAAAGAGAGATGCGGCAGAGAGCCCAAGACCAGGACGCCAAGGCTAGTAGCCATCTTTCAATGAAGTTCCACAGCATCCAGGATTTTTCCATGGTAGCTCCGCGTAGATACCCTAGGGGAACAGAGAGAAGCAGTGACTCAGCAAGCACCGTCCTTGGCTAGCCCATCCTGAGATGCACTCAGCACTCTGGGAGCTACATCACTGCACACAAAACTACCCCTTTACTACATCTTCCCAAACTCTAGTCATAGGACACATTCATCAAACCCACATCCTGTGAAAAGGAACACATATGCTTCCAGGTACTTTACTCATGTGTATTCTCAGTGACTTGAAAAAAAAAAAACAGAAGACAAAATGTTAAGACCGCTCTCATCTTTACACAGATGACCTGGCTGCTGTCCTAGCTCTAAGTAAGTCAGGAGGCAGCATGCTTCTCAAAGCCCCTCCCTCTCTCGGATCTTTCAACCCTTACACACTGGTCAGGAGTTAGTTACTTCATTAATGGGCTTTTACTACCACTTCCTGTGTTTCTACACTCAACTTGTTCTTTAAAGAGTCTACTTACCGTCACCTCTACATACAGGTAACCTTGACCCTCTTGCCTCCACTGTAATCTCCAGTGCTGGATTACAGGCTCACACCATACACTAAGCTTTATATCGTGCTGGCAGCTAAACCTGGGGCTCCAGCAAGCTAGGCAACTGAACCCCCTACCTCCCAGTCTTCTTGATTGAATTTTTATTCAAATGAATTATTTTGAACATAAATAATAGCATAATCTCTTTTTCTGTTTCCTAGAAATAAAAAAAAAAAAAAAATGCCATCCAATTGTAGCAAGCTTCCTCACAGGAAAAGCAGCATTGAAGGCCAAATAAAAACACAATTTAAAGAGAAAAGATACCCCAGCACTGCAAGTATTAAATCTGGAAAAGTGGAACAGTGGGTGCGGTGCAAAGCATACTCCAGCTCCGCAGCTGCTTACTTCTCTTACGCTATCCCTGTCACCTCTCACAGCTCACACAGGGCTGGTTTATCCTTTGCAGCAGGAGACAGCAGGAGGCTCTGGCAGCACATGGTCATGGAAGTTCCCCATATAAAGCCTGAACTTATTTTTTGAGTTGTATTAAGGAGAATTGAAAGCAAATTGGCTCTAACTAGACATAAAATATAACTGTGGAGGTGGCATGTATGTGATAGTGCGAGAACATCTGCTGGCGTATATAAGGCCTGGGATTTGACTCCCAGCTCTGCAAAGTCACAGGAACAATAATGACAGCAATGACTTTAATTATGACCCAAAAACCGACTAAAAGCTTTGGAGTAGTACACATGTACTGCGCCTGCATACATATACACATCAGAGTATTGCAAAATATGGTAAGATACTGCAGGAGATTTCATTTAAGAAACAAGTCAAAATTCCTATTGTTCTTTTTATAGCCCATCTAGTCATCTGGCAGCCATGTCAACAATTCATGGCTATCAATAAAGAACCCACAGTCATCCTGTGACAAAGCAGGTAAAAGCACACCAGAATCCTACTGCCCTCAGGCCTCTGTTGACTAGTTCCCCCTTGCCATCTAATTCCCCTCTAACACAGCAAGAAAAAGCAAGCTGAAACCCCACTGTGGAAAGTGTGCCTGCAGTAGGATAATTAGCAACAAGATAACTTCATTTTCAAATCAAAGTTCTTATAAAAGTAAAAAGAGAAAATTGTAAAGGGAGCTAGAAAGCCCAACATACAGAGGTGGCACATTCTGAAATTCAAACCCATGTTTATGTCTGTTCAGGCTACTCTGCAGTCACAGCCCTCAGCTACTACACTCCCAGTCCCCTTTCTTGCCTAAATACTGTTATCCCTCATGGCTACGCACTCAGGACCAAAATGTCTAAGAAAATGGTCAGCTTGCTAAAACAGGCATATTCTGAACAGTGGGTACTTAGGGCATTTGTCTGAGTGTATAACTGATTACCAGTAAGTAATAAACTTGGAAGTTTCCAAAAAACCTTTCTCAAAGTCACCTTAAAGAATAACATAATTTGACAACAAAAATATGATAAACATAATTTACAATGTGTAATTACATAATAGTGCAGAAATAATTATGAGCCCATTCTGAAGAATAATGATTGAACCTAAGTTTTTAGAACAGATTAATACACATGTATAAATGTTCCCTTTATACTGACAGACTGGTTCAGAATGATACCACATAATCCAGCCTGTTGGCAATCTCTGCCTTATGCCATCATCTACCTCAAAAATATTCTAAGGAGAACTCCAACATGTGAATGTAATTTCAAGGACTTTCAGTTTGCTAAATTTGGTGAAAGAGTAAGCAGACCAGTTACTCTGAGCTATCCACTGAGATGCACTATCAACTACATATAGCCCAGATGTTCTGACAGCTGCAGAGCTGTGGCCAGCACGGGATGAGTGCTGCTTCTAGTCTGCTAATCAGATAGAGCCAATGAGAGCCCCTCCCCTTTGGCATATGAAAAGCATCCAGCATTTAGCCTTCAGGTCTATTTCCCTGGACACCCGAGAAGGGCAGGCTACTAACTGAGCTTTAATGTAGCACTGTGAGCCACTGGCAAGTTCCTTCATGGTTAAGGAACAGTGAAGGGTTACAGGCAAGTTTAAGTGAGGGCTTCTCTGAGCAGGATGCCATATGGAATAGCTTGTCCTCTGCTGGGTGCAGAGCCTACGCCCATAAACTGTTAACAAGAGTGTTTTGTGAGAAGCAGGGAACAGCTGTACTGTGTGGGACCTACTCTCCCTCTTGTGCCATCTTCCCAAGATACTTGAGCTACCAATGGGAAAGTTATGCTTGATGCCAACGTGCCTCTCTAGAAATCACCACTGAATAATGCAGAGCTTGGCTGGTGTCTTATGTAGTACTTACATCTTCCGAGTCTGAAATGTCCACCTAACTCCAAGACTTGGTCATGCAACATGACTGAGGTCATCAACTGTACCTCAAAGTATATGCCATAACGCAAAATATTTATCACCATAAAAGAATAAATATTTGTCTAATTATTTTGCATGCTGGAATGCATTTTATACTCACATCTTAGCATCACAATCAGAAGTAATGGGTTTCCTCAAAACTGAGATTTTTACCAATAGAAAGGTTGTACATTAAGAACCAATAACCCATTTATCAAGAACACAGAACCACTAAGCATTAAATTCTTCTACACCATTCTTCTATATCACTGCTGTGTGATTTTTAGCCTGTGTCTAAGGGAATACCTAATTTTATGTTACTCAATTCTGTCCTTGCCATGTTATCGGACATGACCTGACAATGTCACACAAATATCCCTGAAAACCACCATTATTATGGACTTACCAACTGCTAGGAAACTCCTAAGAATGACATGAGAAAAAACAAACAAACAAACAAATAAAACAGGCCAACATATCTAGCTGTTTGAAGCACTGTCAACAAATCCAACACCCATCATCCTTAGACCTCTCACTCTCCAGTGGATCACTGAGGGCTCTGTCTAATGTCTGCTCACTGCTAGTATGGTCTGGATGTGCTGTCTCCAATATCCCTTGGAAGACATGGAGCTTCAGGAAGTGGGGCTTCCTAGAAGGAAGTTAGGACAGTATGAGGGGCAGTTTTCTGCCACTATATACTATCCTGTACACACACAAAGCAAGGAGCACAGTGAACTTCTGTAAGTGTAAGCCACAATGTGTCTCTCTGTCTTTTAACACTAAGTTTCTCAGATACTGTATTATGGGAATGGAAGCAAGTACTTTTTTTCCCTTGGTGCTTTTATTCTCAAGACTCAGCACACTCTAACATGAGCTAGTCTGTATTAGCATGTCTATTCTTCACCTATATTTCCCACCTTTCTGTTCTTTCTCCAATACTTGATGCCTCACTGACAGCTCAAACTTCCCCAAGTAACACTAAGTATATCATGTTAGCTATAGTATAAAAAAAAGTATGGCATGCTAGAATTTATGCATTACATTATCAATGCCACCAACCATGCACAACAGAATTGCAAGATACATGCCTATTAGGGTATGCTTGACTTATATATGAATGAGAAAACACCAATTACAGTTAACATGCTTTCTCTGAACAGCATGCTCTGGAGTTTCACACTGCTGTTAGTAAGCACTTCCCAGGAAACCAAACAGGAGGAATCTGTTAGAAAGCAAAGCCAGGTTAGATAGGATTGTTTTCCTATAGGAGCACTGTTCCAGAGACACTGACGTGAAATATCAGCTATGTCTTACACTGAATCAAAACTTCTGTCAAGAAGCATCTTATAATAGTTACTTGGTGAGTTCCTACATCCCAATGACTTCTCTTCAACATCTTTCTGATTAGCTCTGATGCTGCCCGTCTTTAAGTCTGTAGTGAGGACACTCACTCATCTAGGATTAAGTATGCAATAGCCTCATAGCCTTGCAGGTTTCAGTACTTACTCCTCAGTTTGTGGCACTCTTTGGGGAGACTGTGGAGCCTTCCAGACCTAATCCTTGGCTTGCAGACCTAGGTCTACTAGGTGCGGGCCCTGATAGTTATAGCCCAGCTCCAATTTTGACCCAAGAAGCTCTCTGCTTTCTGGGTAGTGCCATGTACAAAGGTGCTATAGCCTGCCCCACCATGGGTTTCAGCCACTGCCAGGCAATTTCTGTCTCTTCTTTAAGGCGCTCAGTGAAGTGCAAGAAAAGCTAACCCCCATTAACACCAACCACTCTGAGGCTGGAGAACAATTACTTAATGGACTAAGCATGCCAGCCATACTCATCTGACGGCATCAGACCCTGTGCTCCCTCACTGATACATGTTCTTGGAAGATACAAATGGTTTCACTTCCAAGAAAACAACTTAGGGGCTGGAGAAACGGCTACGTGGTTAAGAGTGCTTACTGCTCACTCAATTCCCAACACAAACCTGGCAGCTCAGAACCACCTGAAACTCTATCCTAGGGGATCCAATGTCCTCTTCTGCTCCCCATGGATTCCTGCATGCACAAACAAAGTAAACACAATCTCACACAGGCTCACATGCATACACATAAAGTAAGAAACAAAACAATTAACTATCTTGTAAACTACAGCTTTAAAAGAATTCAGTATCAAAGTTACACTACCCCTTGGAATACTGCTGTAGGCCCCCAAGGGTGCTGCCAAACCCACTTGAACCACTGGAGATTACCACAGTTGGCTTCCCAGCTCTGTCTCCAAACAGTGATTATTGGGCTCTAACACTTCTTACTGTGTTACACCACTTAAAAATCAAGGACAATGCCAGACAAGGACACCACTCTGCACCCTACTGCTTATATTTTGTATTTTTAAACATGATGTATATGGCAGTTTTTGCTGCCGTATGGCTCATGGTCTGAGTACATCTTAAACAACCTTTAAGCTGTTCACATGACAGACACACACTCACGACTGTACCTGCCTCACATGTTCATGCAGTTACAGAAGAGACCAAGGAAATTAAAGATCACAGTCATACAGAACACAGCAAAGCAAACTTCAACCTTCACTGCCTGTCATCACAAAAGAAATCAAGGGAAAACTTGAACAAATCTTTTCAAAGCAAGACAAGCATAATTTCAGAGCTAGAATTCTTTACTCTGTTTAGCAGCTGTCTGTGCCACTTATTTTAATCACTTAGCACAACGATTCATAGAGACAGAAAGCATTCAACATAATCTAAATACATAGTTGGCAAGGACAGCAGAGAGGAAATTAGAGCTGCTAAGTTCTGTGAACTCTGAGGCCCCAGCTGAAATAGATGATTTTACGCCTCAGGTTCTTGAAAGACAGCACAGATTTTTGGAGCTGCTCAAGACCCTGTGAAGGGTCTACAAGATCAGCATTGTCTGCATAACACCATGATGCTGTCTACCTTTTCAGTGTTTGGCATCTGCTGTGAATATGCAATGATAGATGCTACTTACTCATGTCCGAGCAAGTGTCTACATGCAGAGCTAGCAAGCAGGACCTCTTCTCCTATCCCCAACCAAGAGCTTGGTGAAGAAGCAGAAACCCAGATTAACACAACAGCACCTACCGAAGAAGCAGTAATCTGTCAGCTGAATGCTAACACCTTTAAAGCTAACATGGCATGCGCTGTAACAGGAATCCACATGAAACTCTGGTGCTATGCAAGGACACACATTTGAAGCACAGGTTACACTGGCTGTCTTTAACACTGACAGATTTTACTTTAGTAGGCAGCTGACAAACTAGTGATTATGTTTATACAGATGTATGTGTTTACAAGACTTCGTTTTTGAGATGAATAAAGCTTCAAATATCTAATACTTGAAGACTTGGACAACTCTGTTGTAGTAGTGATACCAGCAAGTGTGATTTTTGGTAACTGATTAGATGTGTTACTTTTTGCAAGAAAATGCTAAATTCAGTGAACATACTCTAAATGGTCAAAAATTATACCGGGAGTTTAAGTTGACAGGAGTGTAACATGACACATTCATCTTAAATGTAAGACAAATCCAGTGTGTTTCACTGCATGAGCTTCAAGACTTCTTTGACACAGGTTTCTAACATCACAATGTACGTGACCCTTAAGTAACTACCTCCTAAATGTGCTGCATCACAGAGAACACTGTGTTCCTCCACCTACAGCCATAGCAGTGTGTGGGTCTACTTTTGCTTGCTTTACTTATGAGAGCACAATGTAAAAGACTCACTGAGCAGACACTAAAGTCATGTTAAAAATGTTAAACAATGTCATGGTCCTATTTTTGCAATTACAGAAGGTTTACAAGGAATGCTGCTTGTTATTTTGTCATGGATTTATTACTAATTCACAAACTCCAACTTTCAATTTCTACCACAATAAAATATCTATATAATCCAAGTTTCTTTTGAGTCTTCAATAATTACTCAAAATATAAACAGGTCCTAAAGGCTGGAGAGATGGCTCAGTAGTTAAGAGCAAACACTTCTCTTGCAGAAGACCTGAGTTCAGCTCCTGACACCCATGCTGGACAGCTCTCCAGAGCTCTAGGAGATCCAGTGACCTCCTCTGAACTATGAGGGCACCTGCACAGACATACAGACAGGCAGGCAGGCACTTGAGAGGGAGAGACAGAGAAAAAGAGACAAGGAGGGGGCATAAAAAATAGAAACCAATCTTTAAAAACAAAATAACAAGGTCCTAAAAACAAAGTTTGAGAGACATTCTTTAAGTAACTCTAGTGCCCTCTCCCATATGAGTCCTGCAAATTAAGAACAGCTACTATTTAAATACTTTGTACAATATATTATATGAGGTTCTTTATCAAGTAATGTTTTACTTGAAAGAATAACAAATATATGAATTACTGAAATCCAGCTATAAGGGTCTAACTTTTTAATTGTCAGTGTGGTAATAAACTAGATAGCAAACTGGCCAGATCAATTTCTTTATCACAGAGTTTATATTTTAATAAAGGTCAAAACTACCCCACAGGTAAAATAATTCTCCTCTTATTCTATTTTAAAGTGGGAAAAAGTATAGTTTATACTTGTTAACTGATTCTACCAACAGTGAGAGATCTTAGAAAACGACTTCTGTGAATTATGATGCTTAGCTGGTTGAAAACTGTCAAGAGTGGCGTGCACAGGTGATAACCATATCACAAGATGCTCATTAATTACTCAGGGGGACCCAAAGATTCTAGTCACATTTCAAGGAACAGAGAACTCCATCCTCACATCAAGTTTTCTGTTCTGCTGCTAAGCACTGGGAAGTTGATGCTGGGCCAGCTGCACAGCTGAAACACAAACACAAATAGCTGCTCTCGGTGTGCTGCAGACACCACCGAACCGAAAGAGCTAGCTCTCCACTTCCCTGATGGTTACCCACATGCTGTCAATAATGAGTAAGTGTGTTTTAATAGTCCTAGGGCACAGATGAACAGATCTGCCTACAGAGATGCTGGAGAGACTGTCGGTCCAAAGAGCATTTGAACCTGAAGTAGACACTTCCAAATTACACCAGGTAGGGATTTAGTATCACCTCTGTGTCTCCTCCTTTTGGAGCGCAGAAGAATGAACAAATGCAGTCATCTTAGAAAAAACTTCAAAGACTGATTATTGTCACCACAAAAGCCAGTAACAACTTGTTCTGAGATTACATCTGCAAGTTAGAAGATGGTAAACAACAAAAGGAAACGTTTAAGCCTAAGAATGGAAACACTGATGTTAACTTGTAGGATAATAAGCTATTATAAACAGGCCAAATTTTAGATATTCACTTAAGTTGGAATTTATTTTCTTATATGAAGCAGACCTCAAAGAAGTACCTGGGCTCCCAAGGTCACTCTGAAAGTAGTCTCTCTTGCTGTGGAGAACCTGAACCCATGGCAAACAAACTTAGCAGAATGCATTGCTTTGGGATCTAAGACTTAAGAGACTCAGTGCCATAAAATGTAATAAGGTGTTAGGAAGCATCCATTCGCCAAACATCTTAATTACCAAAACTGGGGCTTGTCCTAGATCTACTCTAAAGCCGGTAACTAAGGGCCTCAGGTTTTCCTGACACAGATCAACTATCTTTAGAAAGATATCAGATTCTTAGAGGGTGAAAAGAACCACAGAAACATAAAAAATTCCTGAGGTAACAAGAGATGGACAGCCCAGTGCCTGAGTTTCTGTACTATGCCTCACACTTGGTTTAGGAAAACCAGGTCTGACCAGTAGCTCTCTCATTCAGATGACAAGCTGCCTCCAGTCTTCTGGAGAAAGGCAGCAAGCCAAATGTTAGCTGTAGGTCAAGTGCAGGAGCAGCTTGCCTTCAACTTGGTTGGTCTTTTTGACTATTACCTAACATACAAAGGCAGGGTGAAGCATTTAATTAAAATATGGTTACTATGTTAAGATGATGCTGCCACTTCAAAGACAAAAGTCAAGCATTTTATTACATACCACAGCAAAGCAAGTCCCAGTAAGAATTGTGGATCCCAGTAAAATCATAGCAATGACTCAATGGTGGTTACTACATTTGCACGAGGTAAAGTTATTCGGGTAAGGCTTAGACTACAGATCCTCCAGAAAGTTTTCCTCGAACCTTTATCTCTACTGCCCCCGGATGCATTCTATATAGTCTGTGCCAACTTATGTGGCGGTATTTACGCCCGTGGTGATGAGCCTGCATACACAGGCAGAAAGTTCCTTGATGGATGTGCCCTGATGTTACTCTACTGTACACTACAAAGCACATCAAGGTCCAAGGTGTAGATAGATCAAGTCCAACTCGATCACAGCTCATCTAGGTGATGCCTCCGGTGAGTACAGTTGTGACATAAATCTACAAGGACAATTCTTAAATTCTCAGTGAGATAAAAACAGTGCGTTAGAAAGGAACATGTCTAAGTACTAACTCATGCCAGAAGACAGGGCAGATCGACAGTAATAATAATAACAATAATAATAACAACAAACGTCAAACTTAAATGCAGTGGGCCATTAGGTTCCTGCTGCCTAGTAAGGACGTGCATAAGAGCTGAAAGGGGTTTATTTTAGGTTGACAGCTAGCCAAGCACACTCCCTGATGCATTCTCGCTTCACATCAATGGTGGCCAAAGTCTACCCCTGGCCAAGTGACTTCAAGTGTGCGAAAACTCTTCATTTTAAGGGCCCATCGTTTGCAGTTGCGCTGTTCGCAGGTCTGCACCTGTTACAGTGAACCGAGCCAGTCTCTCCCACCCAAGGCCTGGGTTTGCTGACTGCCTGTCCCGGGCGGGGACCGAGGGCGACACAGGGTCCCTGGATTAGAGCAGCCGGGGTGAGAGGATCGGGGAGGCCGCCCGTGTCCCCGCCGGCCGCACTCACTCAGGCTCGCGGGCGGGCTGCGCAGTCGGCCGCGGGCTCGGAACCCGGCTCCGCGCAGCAGCGAGGCCCCGCGCCGCCCCCGCCGCTCTTCATCGTCCTCCTCCCGCCGAGGGGCCGCCGTCGCCACCGTCTAACCCGGAGCTCCTGCGGTGAGGCTGGCTGGCGCAGCCTGCACTTCCGGCTCGCGCGCGGTGTCGCTGGCAAATGCCCCCGCCGGCCCCCACATAACCTGCTCTCCGGCTTTCCTCCCCGGAGTAGGAAGCCAGTCTGTCCCTCTGGGCATGCGCAAAACGGTAGACTCCGCCCTCGACTTACGGTGGCTGGTAGGACCAAAATATACCTACGCGTTTCCAGCCTGCTGTCTTCTGCATATTACGCAAAGAGCGAGGAGAAATTGAATTCCCGAAGCAAAACGCCGCGCTGTCTGTAAAAAAAACAAAACAAAACAAAAAAAACAAAACAAAAAAACAGACTTCGCTATACGCATCTTACTCTTGCAATCCCGAGGCTCAGCTCAGGGTCATTTTCACTCTGGACTCTTCCAGATGTCTCTGTTTATGCTCTCCTTTTTATTTACAATAAACTTTTTCTTCCACCATATCTAAGAAACTCATGTCCTTCCTTTTTATTTCTTGTTTTATTCTGTGAAGAAAAAAAAATTTAGTTTTCTATGAACCATGCAGCTAAAGCAATACACTGCAGTCAGGACTTTGAGTCAGTTTCCAGTTATTCTTGTTTCATAATTCGTGGTTCTCATATCAGTAATGCAAAATTCTGCCAGCGTCTGACATCGGACCTCAGGAGCGGATCAACTGAGCACAGGAGCTGTCTCCTTGGACCAGCAAGTAGGGCCTCCTCTAACAACACTGCTGCATACTTTTGTACATTAACCTGTGGCTTTACAGCACCCCAGGTAACATTCGGGAGATTTAAGTGAAACAAACAGAAAATAATTGGCCACAAGGAGCTGTAGGATCTGGCTCCACTTTAGCCCTGAACTGTTGGTGCTGTGAAATACGGTTTCTGCACTTTAGACAACCCTTAAGAGCACTTAACATGCTACCGTTTCACCGGTGCAGCAAAATTTCACTGTCAAAGGAAATAATCCCACCTTTTGCCCATAATTTCTGAATTGCCAATGATGGAATAGGGCAGGTCATAGCCACATTTCCAGTGGAAGGCAAGAGTTCCTAGGGTGTAGGGTATGAGTTTATATTTCCATCTATCTTGAATAGTATAGTTATTGAGTGACAGTACCTGTTCCACAGAACTATCAGGTTTATTTCCAATCACCGAACCTGTAGTCGATGCAGGAATGTTTCTGTGCCATGGATTATGTATTACTATAAATTGTTTGTGCTTTTTTTCCTACACAGTGAAAACGCTACGAACGCAGAACCTGAGATAATTTCGCAAAAGTCTTTTTCTGCAGCCCTAGACACTTTGTGACAGAGGACAGACACTCTTGTTTCCTGGAAGGCTTTAACACCCGGGCATGTCCGGGCAGCAACCCCAAGCTACAAATTCGGCTCAACGACGACACCCAGCGGCTCAGAAAGGAACAAGCCCAAACTGCAGCCGGAGAGCCGGGAGATAGTGCTGCGCAGGCGCTCTGAGCCGCCGTGCCCGTCGGCCTGCTCTTCATTGCGCCTGCGCATCCCGATTCCCTTAACCAGCTCCAGGCTCTTCTGTCTCCACTGCGCCTGAGCGGCGAGCAGCTGGCGGAAACGCAGAGTAGGGTTTTGGTTACGGGCGCTTCCGGTCGGAGCATTGCAGAGCAGCCTGAGGGGACTCAGCCGGACAGAGGTATGGCTTGCTGGGAGAGGGAGAGCGGTTTTAGGTCTTAGAGATGCGGCATCCCTTGCGCAGCGCAGGCGGATCGCTGCTGACTTGTTTCTAAGTGGCATTTAGCAACCACCGAGTGATGACATCCTATTCTTATTACTTAGACTCATTCTGAGAGTGACGGTCCCTGCACCGTGACCCCCCATCCCAGCCGCCTAGCTACCTCGTTTCCAGCAATATTGGGTTTTACAGGTTGCTTGGGTAAGCAAACATTAAAGGAGCAAGTGTCAGGGTCTTTTTAAAGCCTGGCACCACGTTGATGACCGTCGAAAGCTTGTAGTAATCGGCTTTATCGAGTGTTAATATGCATAGGAGTGAAGTTTGAACTTCAGCGCCTGAAGCCTACGGACGGTAGTAATTTGTTTCTTTGCAAATGGAAAAGCATCGTCTCAAACCTCATGATGCAAAAAAGTAAAATAGAACTGGAGAGCGGGTAAAAGCAGAAATTCAAATATTTAGCTTCTCCTGCCGTTGCACTGAACAAAATTGTGTATTGAACAAAATGTGCGTGCTTTTATACAACTTGCAATCTTTGTTATCAGTGTTTATAGTTATTTTTAAATGCGTGTGTATTCACACTATTGCCTAAAATTTAGCATTAGTACAAACGCACCAGAATCATTTGAGCTGGTTTGTTGAGGAAAAGTTTGGGATGATATGTATTCTACAGATAGGCCTATAGAAAATTTTCCTGTACTTGGAATGAATATACTTCATTTTACGTGCATTGTACAGAAGTTATAGCTAGAATACTGTACAAAAATTATGTGTCATCGTGTACTCTTTGAAGGAACCAGGTGTGGCAGTCAGTTATGCAAACCAGATGAAGTTAAGGAAATGGCAGTTAGAAATGTCAGGAAATACAGGTGGTCTTATCTTGATCTGACCCACAGAGTTAGTTGGATTTTCTCTGTCAAAAAGACTGAGAAGTGAAGTTTGGTTTTTCCTCCATGAGCTATGAATACTTGCTGTGAATTATTGTCCTTGCAGGCAGAACCGAAGTGTTATTCAGTTTTGCTGGTGTCAGTGTGTAACCAGGCCAGTCACTGCCCCCATGCACTTTCCCACAAATCACCTGTAAACATTTAGTAATTCTCAACAAATCTGCACTATATTCGTCATTGTCAGCACACATTACCAGTTGATGTGTGGCTTTTCTTTATGGGATGGGGAAGTGGAGGTTGGGGACTTCCATCATCCCCACTGCCTGGTCAGATGCTGTTGTCCAAAATCGTGTGATTGAAGCACGATTGGTGATTCCTGGATCATACATTTTGCTTGAAATCACTTTTTGAAAACTTGCTTGACTGTTATGTAATATAAAAGCACATTAAAGTAACTGGCATAGATCTCTACAGAACTTACAGGGCTATTTAAACCATCAGACAAATTTTATGCATGTGTAACTGTGTTAGGAAACATTCTATACTCTACTCAGGTATTTTCTTGATTTTAGATGTCTTTGGTAAAAAGGCAGTGATTGTTAGGATTTTAATTTTGTTTTTGGTAAAGCTTTTAACATGTTATAGTTTGCTCAGTTATACCCTTTGTTCTTTTAGGACATACGCTGTCTTAAAGCAGAAGTACACTGTTATTGGCCACAGCATACTGTCTGGTTCACACGTGGTCACTGAACACTGGGGAAATAGCAAGCACAAAGATGTAAACAAAAAGAAATACGATAATGAATTGATATTTGTGTAACTGTGATAAAAATAAGAGGTTAAAATGAGGCTGTTAGGGGAGAGGATCCAATTGGATTTTGAATGGCAAAGGATTTGTTATAGCTGTCAGTAAAGGAATGAAGATGATTGTTCTTTTGTCAGCTGATAATTGGATTTCAGAATGCCTAAGAAATGGGGTTCTGGGGGGCTGGAGAGACAGATCAGCAGTTAGGAACTCTGGCTGTCCTTCCATCTTCCAGAGGACCCGGGTTCAGTTCCCTGCACCCACATGGCAGTTCATGACACTGTGTAACTCCTGTGACAGGGGATCTGACACCCTCACACTGTCGTGTACACAGGCAAAATACCAATGTATGTAAAATACAAATCAATAAGTTATTTTTAAAAAGCAATTAGGTTCTAGTTCAACAAGTGAGTGAGTTGTTGAAAACACAGATGACAAGTAGTTTGTTTTGAGCGCTGTGTAATTATCAAGAAAGTTTACCTCATCTAACTTGATTTTCATGTTTAGAAATAATATTTTTCTGTTCTGTACTAAATAGTTGGGAGCTAGAATACCAGTGGTTGTTAGCATTTAAGATAAATTGGTGCTTGGTTATAGGGAATGAAGGTGTTGAGGCCTGATGAGAGAGGTTGGTCGGGTGGAAGGAAGAGCAGCTTCATGTGGAGCCATCATTTATTACACTGACTTGTTTTCCTTAAGCGAACTCTAAACAGTTATTGTGATCCAAATCCCCTCCATGAGCCCATTGTTTTAAGTATTTGTAAACTGTAACTGCCACTTAAAGTTACTCTCTTTTTC
This sequence comes from Sigmodon hispidus, assembly GCA_004025045.1. Taxonomy (NCBI): domain Eukaryota; kingdom Metazoa; phylum Chordata; class Mammalia; order Rodentia; family Cricetidae; genus Sigmodon; species Sigmodon hispidus. The sequence goes on from PVIH01001437.1 coordinate 205,317, forward strand.
CTTTATTAGTTCAAACCAGGAGATTTGCTGTTCCTCCTATGGCCACCTCACAAACCTCCCAGACTGTTGCAGCTCATGTCCCCTTTGCAGACTTGTGTTCCACATTAGAACGGATACAGAAAAGTAAAGACCGTGCGGAGAAGATCAGGCACTTCAAGGAATTTTTAGATTCTTGGAGAAAATTTCACGATGCCCTCCATAAGAACAAGAAAGACATTACGGACTCTTTTTACCCAGCGATGAGACTTATTCTTCCTCAGTTAGAAAGAGAGAGGATGGCGTATGGGATCAAAGAAACCATGCTTGCTAAGCTTTACATCGAATTGCTGAATCTACCAAGAGAAGGCAAGGACGCCCTGAAGCTCCTCAACTATCGGACGCCTAGTGGTGCCCGCACAGACGCTGGAGACTTTGCCATGATTGCTTACTTTGTGTTGAGGCCACGGTGCTTACAAAAGGGAAGCTTAACCATACAGCAGGTAAATGAACTCTTAGACCTGGTCGCCAGCAGTAATTCTGGCAAAAGAAAAGACCTCGTGAAAAAGAGTCTTCTTCAGTTGATAACCCAGAGTTCAGCACTTGAGCAGAAGTGGCTGATTCGCATGATTATTAAAGACTTAAAGCTGGGTGTCAGTCAACAAACTATACTTAACATTTTTCATAACGATGCAGTCGAGCTGCACAATGTCACCACAGATCTGGAGAAGGTCTGTCAGCAACTGCATGACCCCTCTGTTGGGCTCAGTGATATCTCTATCACTCTGTTTTCTGCCTTTAAGCCAATGCTAGCTGCCGTAGCTAACGTGGAGCGTGTGGAAAAGGACATGAAGCAGCAGAGTTTCTACATCGAAACCAAGCTGGATGGTGAACGCATGCAGATGCACAAAGACGGGGAGGTGTATCGGTACTTCTCCAGAAATGGCTATAACTACACCGATCAGTTTGGCGCATCTCCGCAGGAAGGCTCTCTCACCCCATTCATTCATGGTGCCTTCAGGACAGATGTGCAAGTATGCATCCTCGATGGTGAAATGATGGCCTACAACCCCACCACACAGACTTTCATGCAAAAGGGAGTCAAATTTGATATCAAAAGGATGGTTGAAGATTCTGACCTACAGACGTGTTACTGTGTCTTTGATGTGTTGATGGTTAATAATAAGAAGCTAGGGCGTGAGACACTGAGGAAGAGATATGATATCCTCACTAGTACTTTTACACCCATCCAAGGTCGAATACAAATAGTGGAGAAAAAGCAAGCTCATACGAAGAATGAGGTCGTGGATGCATTAAACGAAGCCATAGATAAGAGAGAGGAGGGCATCATGATTAAACACCCTCTGTCCATTTACAAGCCGGACAAAAGAGGTGAAGGGTGGCTAAAAATCAAGCCAGAGTACGTCAATGGATTAATGGATGAATTAGACCTCTTAATTGTGGGGGGCTACTGGGGTAAAGGTTCACGAGGTGGCATGATGTCTCACTTTTTGTGTGCAGTGGCAGAGACACCCCCTCCTGGAGAGAAGCCATCTCGATTCCATACTCTGTGCCGAGTTGGGTCGGGGTACACCATGAAAGAACTCTATGACCTTGGCTTGAAACTGGCCAAACACTGGAAGCCTTTTCATAAGAAATCTCCACCTAGTAACATTTTATGCGGAACGGAGAAGCCGGAAGTGTACATCGAGCCCTGTAACTCTGTTATTGTTCAGATTAAGGCAGCAGAGATCGTCCCTAGTGACATGTATAAGACCAGTTCCACATTGCGCTTCCCACGAATTGAGAAGATCAGAGATGACAAAGAGTGGCATGAATGCCTGACTCTGGGGGACCTGGAAGAGCTGAGGGGGAAAGCATCTGGGAAGCTTGCCACAAAACACCTCCACGTAGGTGATGATGACGACGGACCTAGAGAAAAGAGGCGGAAACCCGTCTCCAAAACGAAGAAAATGATTGGAATCATCGAACACTTGAAAGCGCCCAACCTTTCTAACGTGAGCAAAGTTTCTAATGTATTTGAAGATGTTGAGTTTTGTGTTATGAGTGGGTTAGATGGTTATCCAAAGTCTGACCTAGAAAGCAGAATTGCAGAATTCGGTGGTTATATAGTACAGAATCCAGGCCCAGATACATACTGTGTGATTGCAGGGTGTGAGAACATCAGAGTGAAAAACATCATCTCTTCAGACCGACATGATGTTGTCAAACCTGAGTGGCTTTTAGAGTGTTTTAAAACAAAAACATGTGTGCCCTGGCAACCTCGCTTTATGATTCACATGTGCCCATCAACAAAGCAGCACTTTGCCTGTGAATATGATTGCTATGGCGATAGCTATTTTGTTGATACAGATTTGAATCAACTGAAAGAAGTGTTTTCAGGAATTAAGAAATCCGGTGAGCAGCAGACCCCTGACGAAATGGCCCCTGTGATCGCTGACTTAGAATATCGTTATTCCTGGGACCGCTCCCCTCTCAGTATATTTCGACGCTGCACCATTTATCTGGACTTGTACGCCGTTATTAATGACTCGAGTTCCAAAATTGAAGCAACGAGATTAGGTGTTACGGCGCTTGAGCTGCGGTTTCGTGGAGCTAGGGTAGTTTCCTGCTTATCTGAGGGGGTGTCTCATGTAATCATTGGGGAGGATCAGAGCCGACTGGTGGAGTTCAAGGTCTTCAGAAGAACTCTTAAGAAAAAGTTTAAAATCCTGCAAGAACGTTGGGTGAGGGAGTCGGTAGACAAGTGTGAGTTGCAGGAGGAAAATCAGTATTTGCTTTAGAGCTGGATATCCAGGGATAACGTTAGCTTTGTCAGAGAACAGCAGGCAGTAATGATAAAACAGCCAGTGACATTCATTTTATCTCTTAAATACTTCAGTTACCCAAAGACAATAATTTATAGGTAGAAAAGAAACTGAATGAGCCAAAGCTTAAAAAAAAAAAACAAAACTTTCTTAACATGACTTGCAAATATATGCCAGTTTCAGGAGTTGCTTGTGTGGTATCAATACAGAAGCTGGGATTTAGATTCAGAGTTTAGTAAAGTGTATTTGGGTGCTTTTAAATCATCACAGCTCTTGACTTTTTAAACAATCTTATAATTGCTTTTAGCTAATAAAAGGAAAATTTAAAATAGTTACAGTTAGACTTATAAAAACAAGTCTTTCTATTTGAGGGCTCTGACGCCTCCTTTAAGCATGAAGTATTTTAATAAAGTTTTTTGAAGGTCTTGGTCAAATGAATTAAGTACTCTTTTTTTTTTATAATTTGAAGAAAGTTAAAAGGGAATCATCTAAACACTGGGTGCTGGAGATTTTAATCGATTTGAGTAAAAAAAGAACTCTTGTAAATTTAGACTTAACTTTTCTGGAGCAGGACATGTTTCATAGAGAAATGGTTTTTGTGAATTTGTTCTCCGGCATTAGCAGTCGACAGGGCTTGTCTCCTGTTCATGACCCTCTGAGGAGCTGTTAGGGAGAGACCAGGTACTATGACTTTTAGAGATGGCTTTTTATAAATAGGTCCAAGTCACAGTCATGTGTGTATTATATCTCTGCTCAGAAATGTACTTCCATGGCAGCACTGAACTGGAGGACTATGGAACCTGATGTAATGAAGCAATTGAATACATGTTTGTGGTTATTATAATTTAAATAAAAGTATTTAATATGCAATACGAAAATAATTTATATTCTTTTATTTTAAATCAATTCATCTTAGCTCCTTTATTCAGACATCACACTGTCATTATACTCTGTGTGTTAGTGAGATAAGGGGTCCAGGATAGACTTGAATTGATGGGAGTGCCACTGTAATCCCCCCCCCCCCAGGAGTCCTGAAGTGGCAGGCACAAGCCATCAGAGGCTCTGTCTCAGTTACTTACAGTCCTGTTTCTTTACAGATCCAGCGGGTTTCACTTTACCAAATCAACTGTAATGATTTAGGCTTGTACTTCTATAGAGGCATAGTCCAAAGTGCAAGTAAAGTTAAGGTTTATAATTTTCCTACTAAAGGTAATATTTACTTATGGTATCCATGATAAGGGAGCCATAAAGCCTCTATTTATAGTAACAATGCTAAAGCTTACTATACTTTATTTTTTCAGTAAGTTCTGAGAATATTTGCAGGCCATAAAAGTATACCTCATCTTTTTTCATTGCTGCATAGTACTCCCCTGAGTGCACTTAATGGACTTTAGCCTGTGTCAGCATTTAAGTTTGCTCCTCATGTTGCATTAACACTTTTCTTTTCCCATCAAGTAGTTTGGTAATTCTTCCTTGTTGGTGTGCTTGTGTTCTAATCTTGGTGGTCAGTTTGACTGCATCTGGAATCAACTGGAATTCCTGTGAGGGCTTTTAAAGCAGGAAGACTCTCCCTAAATGAAGTGATACCTGGTGGCAGTCCAGATAATAGGACATGGAAAATAGAAACTGCTTTTCCCTCACTGTTGCTGGCAAATCCATCTATCCCTCACTCTTGTTAGAACCCACTTCAGGATACCCACATAGGCTGAAGACCATCAGTCCAGGATTCCTCTGGGTCCTCAGGGCCAAATAGGGACTGCAGAGACCTCCAACTTCATGGACTAGATGACTGCTAGATTCACAGCCCTCAGTGTGAAGTGGCGTTGTTGGCCTACCTGAAACATTTCCTGTACTTCAGTCTAATAAATCCCCTTCCAATACATGGATTTCTCTTGTCCATTCTGTTCCTCTGGAGAACCCTAACTGGTACAGTGAGCCCTAATGTTGCCTCAGGCTCGCGCTTTCTGGCAGTGCCTTACTGAGCGTTGAACACTAGTGAAATGCTTTGTTTCTCTTTCTCAATGTCTGCTGGTTTGGTTGCTCCCTGCCATACCTACTCTGATGATTCCATCTACTCAGGGTGTTCGGTCTCCTGGCATACACAACAGCTCCAGTTTGTTATACGACACCTCAGTGGGAAGTCTGATAGGCCTCTTGTGGTAGTTCGTATTGATTGTCAACTTTGAAGGATCTAGAATCATCCAGGTGGCACACTTCTGGGAAAACCTGTGTGCATGTGTGTGTTTGTGGGGGGATGTAGATTAGCCTGGCCTCTGGGCACACCTGTGAGAGATTTCTTTGTTAATCGGAAGTCAGAAGAGCCCCCCAAATCTGGCAGCCCTGATAGGAGGGGGCCCAGGGGAAAAGTACTTGCTCTGTTCCTGTTTGCCTTTGCTTCTTGATGGATCGCTGCTGCTGTCACCACCATCACCACCTCCGTCTTTGCTGGCATCAGAACCTACCTTCCATAGCCTTCCAATGGGCCATGAAGATCAGTGGCTCTCAAGAGCCCTCCTGGACTCCTGGGCCTTACCGAGGCTTCTGAGGCCCCAAGTCTTATGACAGCAGCAGCTACCCAGTCTTCAGCCTCTGGAGAATGAAGGACCATGATTGGACTACTCAGACCATCCCAGATATGTCAATCAAATAAATTCCCTTTGCTGTATTAATTCTGTCAGTTCTGCAGCTCTAAGAAGGTGCTGGCTGATAGACTCTTCAAACTTACTGTTTCTTTTACAAGAAAAAAAAAAAGCACCTATAAACAAATCTCCAAGTACCACTGCCCTGTTTCAGTAGCTGCCAAAGGCAGCCTTGCTTATGACAGATGTCCAGATGACATGAAAGCAGTCTTGGCTCCCAAGATGATACTTGCACAGGCTTCCTCCCAGAAATCTTGATTTCTCAAGCCATCTTCAGGTTTCCCCATGCTTGTTGAGTAGGACATCTGTTTTGCCAGGGGCTCCAGTTCAGACCATGGCAGTCAAACCAGCAGTCCTCTGCCTAGCTGCTGCACATAGCCAGTCTTGATGGGCTCCACAAAGTGAAAAAAGTGACTGTTAACACCCATGCCAGTGCCCAGTGCCTGTGCCATGTTTAAAGTGGTTGCCTCCATGGCTCCTTTACTTCTATTTTGTACTCTTACTCCATTGTGCTCTCTTTTCCAGAGCACAGGTTTTATTTAAGATATAGGTGAAATTCTGTCAAATGGCCCCCACCAAAGGGAGTGGCACTCTCAGGGCTTATGGCCTTGTTGAAGTATTTGTGGCCTTGCTAGAGGGAGTGTGTCACTGTGCAGCAGACTTTGAGGTCTCCTATGCTCAAGCTTCCCTCAGTGTGACACTGACTCTGCTTCTTGGTGCATACCAACATGGAGCAGCTCCTTTAGCGCTATGCTGCCTGTGTGCCACCAGGCTCCCAGCCGTGATGATAATGGACTGAACCTATTATGATGATAATAGGTGAGCCATCCCCGTATAAGGTTTTCCTTTTATAATTTTGTGGTGTGATGGTGTCTTTTCACAACAATAGAAACCCTAAGACACCTAGTTACTAAGAAAACTGGAGTATCTGTGCCCTGCAACATGTAGACTTCAGCATGGCAAGCTTGGCAAGTTTCTGCATGCCCAGGTCTGGCTGGCACCCCTGACTCCTTGCCACCTTGCTTACCCATTTTGTTGGCTGTCCTTTTGTTCCACATTCAAGTCTCTGTTTTTTCTCTACTCACCTCAGCATGAGGATCCCTGACTTATTTTTCCAGGCACTGCTCAGCTTGCTGGTCTGTTTCCTTCTACTAGAACAGAGCCCTCAAGAAAGATGCTGCTGGTTTGTTTGCTGTAGTTACAACCAGTCACAGCTCTTTCTGTAATAAACATGCTGGCTGAAACACTGCACAGCTGACCCTGCCTGGATCCTCTCAGACCAATGTCTCTCCCCAGATGCATTCACTAGAAGTTCTATTCTGCTGTCCCCATGACACAGAGCTGCCAAGGAAGAGTTCTTCATTTCCTCCGGCTGAGGGTACTGTCTTTGAAAGTCAGGGGTTCCATCACAGTTGTGCTTTGCCTGGGCTCTGAGAAGAGAGCTATGGGGCCAGCAACTCTTGTCTTAGGGATAAATACATAGAATTGCCCTGGAAAGCTATGTAGTGCCAGGAGAAGAGCCAGGAGTCTGTGGTCTGGCAGTCCTGGATTCTATTCCAGTTCTGACACCAATTCTACTATTTCATATGAATATAGAACTATTCAACCAGAGTGATTGCAGAAATATAGCACCTAGCACATCATGTGGTCTGTAGACAGAGGCTTTTCTGTCCCGCCTGGCCCCAACACCACTTTTAAAATCACTCAGAGGCTGAATATTAATTACAAACTGTTTGGCTTACTGCTTTTACATTTTCAGTTAACCAATTTCTATTAATCTATGAATTGCCACATGGCAATGGCATTACCGGTCTGATGGCATGTTCCTCTTTGGGCGGCTGACTGGCATCTCCCAGATTCCACCCTTCTTATCTCTGCTTGGGTTTTCTTCCCTGGCTCTATCCTGCCTTGCCATAGGTCAAAGCAGCTTTATTTATCAACCAATGAGAGCAACACATATTTACAGTGTACAGAAAGACACTCTACATCATGAGATCGCTCCAGCTTTTATCTATTACTCCTACTCAGGCTCTTCCTGGTAGGGTTGATTTACTTTGATTAAGTATATTTGGGAAGAGAAATAGAATTTTAGCAGTGTGGTATTGTGGGTGGACTGTCATAGCAAAAAGAAGAGAATAATAGCAGTAAAGACCAGGAGGGACATAATCTCCATGGAAGTATTTATCAAACATTCATACTTGGCTGTGAAATAGATTTAAAAGGTTTTTAATTTCACTCTACAAAAGGTAGATAGTATTGGTTATTCAAGGCAAGTATATTTTACTTATGTCTTAGACTGTTAGGGTACAACTGACTAGTCGAAGGCTGCTCATGTTTGATGCATGGAATTGAGTGAGTTTAGAGGTAGATTACACCCATGAGATCCTCACCTTACTTACCTTGACGAGTCACTACCACCCATTATTGATTGACTGCTCTCATCCTATGCCTTTTATTTAATAAAAAACAAAACCAAACAACAACAACAACAAAACCATTCTTCCTGAGCTCCAGACACTGTTCTAGTTGTTAGGAAAAAAAAGCAACTCTCAAACTGGGGGAACCTTTGCCTTGGTTGAGGCTCTGTGCTATTGGCTAAAGAGAAGATACCACTGTCCCCTCCCAGGACAGGATCCATACTAAAAGGAAGGTGCTTGGAGAGGAATCAGAAGCAATCCAAAAAGGGAACATACCATAAGGGGAAATGGAGAGTCAGAAACATAGGCTGGAAAACAAAATTTTTCAGGAAGTGAAATACTAATTTTTCTCAACTTACATAAGAGTTGTGTGAAGTTAAAGAACTTGACTGTAGTGCTTTTCATCCCAAATGCCTAGAGAAACCCAGCTCACCTAGATGAAAAACCACTAGGACCTGTGGCTCAGAACACAGCAGGATCCATCAGAGGGCTATTAGCAGCAGAACAGCATTCCCATGAGTCACAATTGTAACCATGTGGCTGGAAGAAGGCTCAGTGGGAAGACTGCATGCTCAAGCATAGGGACCTAAGGTTTGAATCCTTGGCATCCACAAAATCTGGGAATGATTGTTCATGCCTGTAATCTCAGTTCTGTGAGGGACAGAGATAGGAGAGTCACTACAGCGTGCTAGCAGGTCAGTAACCTAGCTCTAGAAACAATGGGAAATGCTGTCTCAAGGAAATATGGTTCAGAGTGATGTTTTTATTTATTTCCAACTGGGATGGCTAGTTTGGTTGTAAAACTGACTTATTTCTAGAATTAAATAAAACCCAAAAATGGCTGGACACACTTGTGAAGGATTTTTACTTAATTAAATCCTATGAGGTGGGAAGATAAACTTCTAATCTTGATCTTTGAGGTAGGAAGACCCGCCGTTAGTCCAGATCTTTTGAGGATATTAAATAATATATAATATATTAATATATGTTAAAAGAAAAGTTGGAGTGATAGAGCAGGGTACCTTTGGCCTCTGCTCCTGAGTACACGTGCTCTTGAACAGTGGCACCCACATACCCAAGCTCGTGTACATACTACACAGATACAAAAATGACATTATAATTTGTGATTTCAAAACAAATTTAAAGATTCTCTGAAAGATAAAACAAAAGGATAACATTTCAAAAATTAAAAAAAAAAAAACCAATGTAACAGAATTCAGGAATTAGGTTTAAAAAGAGATGAGTGCATAACTGTAACCACCTAAACACCCGGTAACCCTGCCTTGCGAAGGCCCCACCCTTTCCCAGTACTCCTGACCTAGGGGCAAAACATTTCACACATGCATCTTTGGGGTTCAGTATGCTTAGCTACATGACATATTGAACCACACAGAGTATGAAAGGAGCTTGATCTGTGTATTATGTTTACTGGACAGAAGACTGACTAGAGATGTTTCACCATCTTGCCAATGGTCCTTTAAAAGGCCATATATCTTCTCTTAGTCCTTGGTCACTCCATAGGATATAAATGGCCAACCTTGAGGTCTCACAGTGTTCACATTGTGGAACTGAAATGTAAGACTTTTCCCAATAGCTTTGAGTTATTGAATAGTATGACTTGTTTCTGTGATGAGGTTTTGAGATTGGTATCAGCAGTTTGGTGTGGACAGATCCAGATCAGGGTTTGAGTTTTATGATTTTTTGAGAGAGGTCTCATCTAGCCTAGGCAGGCCCCAAACTCCCTAGTAATCAGTTGAAGGCTTTAAACACCTGATCCTTCTATCTGCACTCCAAAGTGCTGGTATTGCAGGCATGTGCCATCACTATGGGCTTCAGTGTTGGTTTATTGTTTATTTATATATTTATAGGCAGTCTCTCAGTATGTTTCTCTAACTGATCTGGAACTCTTTATGTAGACTACTAGGCCAGCCCAAATCAATGAATTCTTAAAAACCTTACATTCAGTTAATTGTGGTACAAGAGCCAGCACTGCTGTGTTAGATTGAGTTCTCTAAAGGATCAGAATATGTAGGATGTATGTATATCATAAAAGTGGATTATTACATTTGGTCACACTATAGGGGCTGGCAGGTCTCACACACCCATCTGCATAGTGAACAAACTGAGAACCCAATAGCTGTTCATGTCACAAAGCTGATGCTATAGCAGTCCCCACTTGATGTTGAAGATGTGAGATTCCTGGAGACTTTCTGCTCTTCAGTCCATGTTGAGAAGTGGAAGAATTTGGAGTCAACAGCAGAAGCATCAGGAGGCAGACACAGTCTTTTGGCAAGAGTAAACATGCACTGGCAGCTGCACTATTTTTGGAAGGTGCTTCCTACTCTGGCAGAAAGAAAGGCTTCTCCCTCCAGTTACTAGGCCCTCCCAGACATGCCCAGAAGTATGTAGCTCAGATCATGTCAGTTGACCATGGATATGAGCCACCATAGATCTTGATAGTCTTAATAAGGGTCTTGCTTCTTTGATTGTTCTATTTGATAATGAAGGAATAGATCCCTAACAGCCAACTTGGACTTTCAAGAAAGCTGAATTGAGAGAATAATTCAGGAATTCAATTTTTTTACAAACTGCATTATAATATTTAAGGGCTAAAATATATGACACTGGCAGTACCTAAATCTGTAGTTGGTATGATCAGAAGAGGTACCTCTTCTCTTTTATGACTCTATGTTTTTTTTATAAGAATTTGTCCAATACTTAGGAGTTCTGAAATTAAAGTCTCAGAAGAAACAGGATCATTTTGCTAATGCTGTCTGTGTTTACTTCTGTAACTCATGTCCTTTCTGCTAGAAAACTGCTGTTGCTAATGGTTGTAGTGGGTGCAGTGAGTCACATAATTGAGTTTTAAGTGAAAATAGACCATTATTTGAGTGGTCTTATGGAAGAGCATCATTTTTTTCTCAGCTGATAGTTTGGGGACCTCTAGGATTTATGAAGATGTTTCCATTTAATGTTAGTAATTTTTTAAATGTCTTTGGATTTTTATATCAATTACACATCAGATAATGAATGTTCTCTTAAAATGAAGCAATATGAAAGCCTCTGGGTTGAACTGAGCAGATACTTGCGAATGTCAGGTCTGGCAAATGGCCTCATGACTCAGCTACTGAATCATAGGATCAGTCAGCTGAGCAGTCTTTGCTGATGTAAGGGTCAGGCTCATTGCTAAACGGAGAAGCTACTGTTTATCAAATTAATGTGTCTCAATATATTTTAATAAAAGAAAAGAAGCTACCTTATCCATGATGTAGAGCTTGCACATGGCACATTAGTATTGTCTTCAGATTGACATGTGTCCCCATCAGTTTCCAAGTAGCACATAAAGCTGCTTCTGCAGTTCCCAGAGCAATATTGAACAGAAGAAAAATTACACCAATGACATGCCGTGTGTCACTATTCCAGGGGAGAGATGAAAAAACATCTACTCATCCAAGATTGGGAGTCAACAGCAGATGAAAACAAGGATACTGCCAAGTCCAACTTGGCGACCCAAGTGGGTTTTACCAGTATTACAGTGGTGATGTTCTGAACGTTTGCCAGATGTCAGGATTTCTGCAGACAGATGTCTCAGTTCTCCAGTCCTTATTCCTTTTTCCTTCTGCCTTTTTCTGTTATGCCCAGTCTTGTGGTGTTCCCTCCATTTGGTTGTGGACAGAGGTGTGGTTTTCTTTTAATTAGTAGAATAAGATAGAGATACTGTATCATTTTCACTAGCAGGGTAATCCAAGTCTCTCTTTGTTTCTCTCTCAGCTTGCAGGCTGCTATAATTTGGAAAGGCTTTATCTCTAGAGTGACTCTATGGTAGACTGTGTAACCATGAAGAAATAGGGCACAGTAGGAGGTTTTTAGGTCACTGGTGAGTACTATTGAGAGGAATTATGATGCCCAAGTGCCCCCCTCCTTTTCTCTGCTCCTTGGCTTATGGCATGAGAGGGTTTGCATCACCATGCATTCATACCATGATTTGCTGATGCCCAAAGGTATGGGGCTAATCAGTCCTGGTCTACAATCTCTTAATCGTAAAGCAGATAGGTCTTTCTATTCTGTAAGCCTTGGTGTTTGATACATTAGTGGAAAGCTGACAATCACAATGACTTTTATAGAGCCCCGCCTATAGACCACATAGCTTCAGGGAACAGAAAATCACCAATAACCATGGTAGCAGGAAAGCAGATTGTGACTTAACTCAATTACCGATGAAGCACAGCAACCGATAACAAGTATTTGGCTCATGCTTTCAGGATCTGAAACTTTTCAATGAGTAAGTTGTTGGAGTGCTTGGTAGTGTGTAAAAACACTGAAGAATGGCTCCTACTTCTTGTCTTCATTTTCATATTTCTTCTCTGAGGCCCAGTGGAGTAAACCCAAAGCTATTATTACCATACTTCCTTCTCGTCTCTCTGCCTGACTACTCCCCAGCTGGACAAACTGACTGAATGTCACTCATTCTATTTCCATGTGAATTCTGTTCTCCTGAGACATTTGATCTTTCAGCACTTGGAATGTATTCTCCAAATCCCCCAATCTCATCTCTAAAGCTGAAGGCTAGATGCCCAGTCTTTCAGGAGATGACCTCCTCCTCACTTCTTTCTGTGCCTCAAAGGCTTAGAACGCTTGTACTCCCTCAGTTCTCTGCCCCACACTCTCTTTGTCCAACACTACCTTTTCATTTATCTGTTTGAGTGCATAGACAACCATATGAGTCTTGTGTTTGCTCAATTTTCAGAAGTATCTCTGGATTACAATTACACTGTTGTGCTTTAAAGTTTTAGTGCCTATAAAATTAATCATACCAATTGATGAGAAATATTCTGTCAAAAAAGCAACTGAACTTTTTTCTAAGAGTATATTTTGTCTCATATCTAAGAGCATGAACCTTAAAAGGGATAACCCCAGCTTTGAAATCTGATGTCTGTGTACGCCAGTTGCATATTCCTTCCATGCTTCAGATCTATCTTCTATAAAATAATGTGACTACATCAATAATTCTAGTAAGTTGTCTTAAGGGAGGAACGCACACATGGTATGTGCACGGCTACTATTATAGCAGGGAAGGGTGAGAAGGAGCAGAGAAACATTGCAAAGGAGCACCTTACACAATGTCAGAAATCCTTTCATCCTTCTAGAAATGTCTACACCTGGTGAAGGTTCTGAGATGCTGTTGGCATTTAATGAGTAGAGACAGGAGTTCTAAGTATCTCACGAGGAACAGGGCAGGCAAACACAAAGAATAATGGTCCAGTCTCAGATGTGAGTGGCCCGTAGGTAGGTGGAGAAAATCTGTCACACAAGCTTCTGTAATTTAATGAGGAAAGACTTTTCTTGACTGTGACTAACCCTTGACCATACATAATCTCAGTGGTATTTCTAGTCCAACTTCCTGTCCTAAACAAATGCTCGTTCTTGCTTACTCCATTTAGAAGGCTTAGTCTATGTGTTAATTACTACATGAAATGTTCTTTAAAGTTATAAAGTACTATGCAAATACCACTTACAATTAATCACCACTTTGAACAAGTTAGCTTGTTCTGGTGCATAGATCCCTGTGTTCTCTCTCCTAGTGCAGCCTTACAGACCTGGGCCATGCTGGGATACTTACATCGAGGGAGGCAAACTTTAGGACCTAAGATAATTTTAGGCCCTAGGGCATGAATATATGTAAGTTGGTTCATTGAGGTCAAGAAGACCATAGGTTTGCTCATGGTGTTCCTGTATTGGAGCAGACTTCTTGCAGTGATGTAATGATGCAATACTGAGCATATGGGAAGCTATAGCCAGTCTCTGATACAAATTCAGTCACTCTGGAATGAGACAAGAAGCACCTAGAATTATCCTCTCCTAAGGTGCCTTTTTCTGACTCACAGGTCACAGTGTGTTTTGGACTGTTTTGATAAGAACGAAACAAAGTGATTTATAAAATCTTAAAAGCAAACTCCAAGATACTGGGAGTGATGGGCTGCTTTCTTCTTTGATACTGCATGTGAATCATCTACTAAAGATTTAACTTTCTATTCTGATGCTGTGAACTGAAGTTTTCAGAAAAAAAATACATAAATGAAACAAGCCACATCATTTTAAAAATATTCCACAAGATTAATTGACTGCTTAGAACCACATTGTTATAGGGAAATTGGAATGCTCAGATACATCCAAACTATATGGGGATATGTATAGCCCCTTAATCCACCCATTGACCATTTCTGAGTCTTGGACTTGCTCACCCTTGGACTACTGGGTAAATCCTCTTGGAGTGTTCAGCTGCCTGGCTGCCACCTACCCAAAGGCTAACAATAAAGACAGGCAACAATTGAGCCATATGACATTCACATGTCCTCTTTGCTAACCATTTCTTCCCTGTTTCCACTAGTACATTTAAAACATGTCTGTTCTGTTACTAGAAAAACTTCATGAAACTGTTTCCCCAATAGAGCATGAAACTTGGGGTACCCCAAATTAGAGTAGCCCACGGCCAGTCATATTTGGTTCTACAATAATCTCTCTTGTTCTGTGAGGGAGATATTTGTTTGTAAAAGACTTTATCTTTCAAGTTTCAAGAGACCATTTGCCTTGATCCTACCATGCTATTTTCCTGTTAGGGTGTAGCCATGCCTTCTGGATTCATATGCCAGTTACACATTGTTTTCCTGAAATGCCCACAGTTCTCTGCTCAAGCTCTTAGACTCAGGTTCAATCTGGATGGAGAGTTTGCTGATAACCGCTGGGGTAAGTGTGGGTTGGGGATCCCTGTTGAGACACAATCAGGGCTCTAGTTTGATTTGTCAGACTTTGATGTACCGACACTGTAAGATGAATCAGCCCAACATCCACTTTGGTAAAATTTATTTCTGGGTGTGTTATTTTGAGACAGGATAGTTATGGGAGAAAGACCAGGGACACCAGATGCTGACCAGGAAATTTTTCAAATCCTGAAGAACTCATTGGAGAGGTTTTCTCTCCCTTTAGTGCAGAGATACAGGCCGTTTGGTCAAGGTCTTGCTAAAGATGCACATTATTGATTGTAAAACTTATTACTGAGTTTCCTGAATATGTTTACATTGATCTAAGTTTGCTACACTAGACAGTTCCTAGATGTATGGAGTCCTATCTTTATATCTCTCCAACCACAACAAGCAGTGTGATGCCAGACAAGACTGAGAAGCCTAAAATACAGGAAGTAGGCATCAAACATTTCTTGGAAACACTTTATGAAAGAGTATAAATGCCTATTATAGCAGGAAGAGAAACTAGGGAGACAAATATGCAGATTATAAAAACTGCGTATTAGTTGTGTAAACATTACAAGATAGTAAAAAGCAGCAGGAAAATTAGTCAGCAAAGCAGAGTAGTTCACATACCACACAGAAAGGTCAAAGTCCTCCATGATATTGCTGTGGGAGAGACAAGTCACTTATACAGACTTGGGGACAATGATACAACCATCTGAAAAATAGAGAATCTGAAACCCTCCTTTATAGTACAAAGCAAAATATATTTCCAATATACTTAAAATTGAAGAAGTACTCAAAATCATGTAAGCAGTATGCACCTAGTGGGGATCCATTTACACTTTAATAGAGTAAAACCAGAGTTGAGAAGAAAAGGTTGCTGAGTATAATGTGCAAAATTGACAATAAAAAATGTTTACAATAAGATATCAGAAATGATTTTTTGTTAAGTGGATAACACCTCTAGTTATATAAAGTCAGAGGAAAGAAAAGCATATGGGAGGCAAAGGAGAATTTAAAAAGTACCAACGGCACCTAGAGACCTAGAGCAAAACAAAGTGTACCTATAGAAAGTTTCCTTGTGGCTTTGTGTCTTCAATACTCCTATTGACATCATATGTATATGTCATATGGATGACCCATGGCAACCTACATCATATTTAAATGTGCTTCATTGACTAAGTTGTTTCATTTGTAGGCAGCTGTCTCAGATACAACTGCCCATGCTCAGCAAACAAAACACTTTCATCATTTTCAGTCTTTTCTTTTCCTCTCCAACTCTTCCCATGTGGCCTCAGGCTTCTTCTCAAATTCATGACCTCTTCTTTCATTATGACTGGTGTGTGTGTGTGTGTGTGTGTGTGTGTGTGTGTGTGTGTGTGTGTGTGTGTGTGTGTGTGTGTGCAACCTGATGAGTGCATTTAGAGTGCTCATATGTGTATATGTTTAAGGTTAACCACTTGGGATTGGATAACTTACTAGGGGCCTCATGCCTGGAGAACACTGGATCTCCCTCTCTTAATAACCAATAATTGCCTGAAGCTCTTTATCTGTGTGAGAGAACTTGTGCAGTTTCCCCATCTCTACCAACTAGTGTCATTACAAAGGTGTTTTTGCAACCACATTGTTGAGATTTCACAGGTGCCTTTTCCCTATCATGTTTATAAGACCCTCTCTGACAGCAATACTTGGTTCTCTGGCTCTTACAGTTTCTCTGCCTCATCTTTTATGATTTTCCGTAAGCCTTGGGTGTAGAAATTGTCTTGTAGATGTGTCAGCTGAGGCTGGCTACCCTACTATCACTTACTTTCTATATTTTGACCATTGGTGAATCTTTGTAATAGTCCTCATCCATTGCAAAAAAAGAAACGTCTTTCACAAGGAGTGAAAGCTACACTTAGCTGGTGGTAGAAGGTAAATATTTAGGAGATAGTTAAAGATTATAACAATCTATGTTGAATGGATAAACCAGATGCTCCTCTAGAGCCTATGACCTCTCCAGCAACTGCTAATTGGCAAGGTTTACAGTACCAAGCACAAGTTATCTGCTATTGAACTGGCTGTAAGTCTAATCACATAGCTGTTGGTTGCCTCTAAGATGTAAGTGCCACTATTGTGCCATCTGAGATATTTTGCCAAGCTGATCACGGCAGTTTATACTATCACCTCTGGGTGGAGCTGTTGGTGGGTTTCCTGTCTTAGAAGCTTCTTTAGCACCTTGTGATTCTGCAAAAGCTTGTCTTCAGGGAGGAGGCTTCTATGTCAGTTATAGTTCCATTTCTCCAGGCCTCTGTACAAAGTGTGTTGTCCTCAGCACAGAGTCCTAAGATCTAGGAGGCAACTAAGGACAACAGCAATACTCTGTGTTGTTTTGAGAATCTCTTGGACAACCCTGACTAACACATTAAAGGGAGATTTACTATGTCTGGCACTGGGATTTTCATTAGACTGTCTATGGCTCCTGGGTGAGGCATTGCCAACCATGTGGTGGAACTTCAGGGTTAAAGTTCCCTCACTCCATTTTCCCCTCTCCCTTTCATCTCTGCAGGACACTTCTCTTCCTCTCTCTGGAGGTCCTTCTCTTCCTTACAATCTCTTTCTATTTTCCTTGCTTTTGTGGTGACATCATGATGGAAACTCACATCAGAAGCCTTGGAGCTAAGATTCTCAACAAGGGAGAACAGGAAGTGTCTGATCTTCTGGATCTGGGAACCTCACTCAGGGCATTTCCCCAGAGTCCTTGGAGCTTTCCAACACACATGTCATATGGCCTAATGTTGTCACATGGGAAATGTTATGGCTTCTGGATTGGTGACTGTGGTCACTATTCACTTGATATAAAAAATTTACATTTGTATTGATTTTATTATTGAGAAATTATATCAGATTTGGTTTTTCATTATTGTAAAACTAAATAGATGAAAATAACATAGAAGCTAATTTATTCACAGTGAAATTCTGTTGGAACTGTAGGATGTCATCAAGTTGGTACAGCCTAGATTGGGATGTCTTAACTATATTCTAGGTATATTTATTAAGTAAGACTCACATGGCTTGGTAGTAATGTTTCTGTGTCTCATATGGTCTGTATTTCTGTAGGGTTCAAGGAAACACTGGAGGGAAGACCCCAGACTCAAATGGTCTGCAAGAACAAAGAGCATTTATTATAACAGCATGCATCAGGGGTTAGTCACCTGTACAAAGTGGCGAGGATCCTGAGAGGGACATGCAGACTCCTTTTAAGCACAGCTAGGTGGAATGTCAGGGTCGGCTCCTGATTGGTTAAGCAAGCAGCAGTTGCATTACTGTATTTTTGATTGGCTGAGATATAGTCTTCTCATTTTTGGACACATCTGCACAATCATGGGCATGACTCAGAAGGGGGCTGCTGGGTTTGTCCTTGAGATGCTATAAAATTGACTTAGGCCCTCTGTGTTTCTTCTCTCCCTAGTAAGGGCCTAGTAGACAAATGATTCTTTGTTGGAAAAGACACGTTTGCTCTTCTCACAGAACTAGAGGCTAAAGTGAGTGGTGAAAGTGGGAGAGTTTAACCCTTTTATTTCCAGTGACTTATGTGGCTTGGCATCCATGTTTTCAATGACTCACACGGCCTGGCATTTGTGATTCTAGTGACTCACAATGGCAGGCATATGTTTTGGCCTGGCTTTGCTTTTAAGATCATATTATAAATAATCTCATCAGTAGTTTAACAACAGAGGCACTGCTCTCTCCCCTTTGTATTGTTGTAGGGACACCTGACACAACTGGATATCTCACTACTCACCTCCTGTTGTCAATATAAATTAAAAGGTAAGTTCTGCTGTATGGAACACAGGTGCTGGTGTGCACAGACAGTGAGAGGGGCATTGGAGGGCACCGTCCTGCCCTCACTGTTCTGACTGCCACGAGGATGCATAGGTACACAGAATACTTTTACTCTACAGGACACCCCAAGCCAGATGTTACCCATGGTATTCTTGTCTCCCTTTACATGAATTTACTCCTTAAAAGAGGCTCTTCAGTGTGGGAAACCCTGATACAAAATCAGTTTAAGCTCTTTTCAACAGAGAAATTTAGTGACATAGTTTTATTTCATTTTTCATCAGAAGTAATCAGCAAAATGCCTTTCCAGTGCATTCCCAGCCAAGCACAAATGCTTGCCTTGGTCCTGACAGCTGCCAGACTCAAGATTCACTGAACAGGACAATGTGCTTCAGCCTTACCTGACTGTGTTAATTAGTGTAAATGAGATCACAGCATGGGCAATTGCTGGTATCAGTTACCATCAAATGCATGATGGGAGAGGTGGAGATGACATGTAGATTTTATTCACATTCTCCTCCCTGAACACCGTGAGAATGGGAAGTTCCAGTGTTCCTGATCTCCCTAGTTAGCACCTCTCTTGGAGAGGAAATTCTCTATAAATGGAAAGAAGCATATGCTGTGATGTTTACCATACTGATTTCTGTAATAGTGAAAAACCAAGAAATGTCCCAATGTCAAAAGATAGAGTATATCTTACAATGCAGGATACCCACCCCTGAGATACAGGATCATTCAGAATAGCTACCCCATCCCTTCTGAACCACCACCTCCTCTACAAGGTTCAGGGTGTGCTTCAGTCTCTCTGCATGGGATCTCTGCTCCATTCAAGAAGCTTCCCACTTAGTGCTCTCATCTAAAAAAGAAAAAAAGCAGACACTATGCTTTTCTACTTACTCCCAGCCTGTGTTGGTGGAGACAGGGCCAGGAGATCCTCTACCTAGTAGTGTCCACTCTAGTCCCCCACTCCACGCAGCCCCACTCCAGTCACTCCCATTTCTGAGCTCTTCCTGTGTTTGGAACCTGAATCATATGATTTGGTCCTTTACATTGTCCTGTTTTAACTAAACAATCTCAATGGTTCTTCCAGGGAATTTGAGTCACCTAATTACATTCTTATGTCCCCCCTTCTCAGCTATGATTTATACTGGCTTTATCTAAACCTTTATTGTTGAAGTGTACAGACAACACTGCAGCCTCCCGTTATATTGTGACTGTCGGAGTATTTCAGGAAAAACAGAGACAGTGATGACAAGTTTGTGAGACTACATATTCCTCAGGATTGGAGATCAACAGGTTCTAGAACCTGTCATTTTAAACATGTGTTTAAATGAAAAGATATTCTGTGATAGGAGAGAGATGTCTAATATAACATCAATACACAAAATATCTAGGGTAAGGAAGAAATGAAGTTACTGCTGCAAGATAGAATTACACATCTATCTGGATGGCTCATCATGAGCTTGACATAGGCCTGGGCTGATCAGTAGCAAGAAGCCAGTACAGAGTGACCTCTGGCTATTAGTAGCTCTGAACTGGCATCAAGTTCTAGATGGCATTGTGATAATATAGATTGTTCCTGGGCTTGTGGTGAGGATTACATAAATTAGTACCTGACAAGCATTTTCTTTGAAGACAGGGCCCTGACAACCCAACTGTCTCCTCCCACAACTAACATTTACATTGTTGTTCTGGGGATTAAACCTGGAGTCACATGTTAGCTAGGCAGTTGCTTTCCCAGTAAGCTGACCCAGGACCATACATTTTAGTGGAAGAGACTGAGGTTTGGTGTTGGAAAGGTAAAAAATTATTGAAGGCTGGGGGAAGAGGGGATGTTCTGTTGGAGAAAATTGATAATCAGATATATTCAGACCGAGGTAAAAAAAAATGAGCATTGAGGGGATGGAGCCTCAGTGTGATAGGATGGGGTTGGAGGGCCACAATATCCTTGTCTTCTCCCCAAAAGCAAAAGCCTGAATCTAACTTAGAGAAACAAGACAAATCTCAATGGAAAGATATTCTGAATTTGGTCAAAAGTATGATCCTGGGTAAATAACCCTGGTTAATTCATTGTTAAGGTAAGTAACCATTTTACTATCGCTATGGTAATCTGGATGAGAATGGTCCTCATAGTGTCACATTGCGAGCACCTGGTCTCTAGTTGGTGGGGCTGTTTGGGAAGGGTTACCTGTCTCACTGGATGCTGGCTCCATGATTTGAAAAGTGTGGTGCCTTTTCCCAGTGTGCTCTCTACCTCCTGCTTGTGGTTCAGAATGTGAACGCTCTCAGCTGTTCTTGCTGCCATGCCTTCACTTTACCTTCAGTCCATCATCATGGGTTCTAACATTCTGAATCTGCAAACCTGGGTAAACACTTCCTGCTATAGAAGTGGCCTTGGTCATGGCGTTTAGTCACAGCAATAAGAAAGTAACCAAGACTTAACACCACTTGACTGTAAGATACTAATGCTATGAGGTACTAGCTGTCATTGATGGAAACGGTAAAGAAAACCTGTCCGTTTTCTGTAAATCTAAAATGATTATAAGATGACTGTAAAGGTTTTCTTTCAAAATTCTTTCCCCACAAACATAGCTGGCATGCTGTGCAATAGAGACGTTAGCACACAGTAGTCCTAGGACTATGCCAACAAAATGCCAGAAATGAACAGACTGAGCAGCAGAACTTATTTTCTCACAGTTAAGAAAGGAAGAGGTCCAAGATCTGGGCATTAGCAGGTTTGATTTCATCTGAATTCTTCTTGGCTTGCAGTGGCCACTAACCCACTCTGATCTCATGTGGTCCACGTGGCCTTTGCTCTGTGCAAACCTCAGTGGCATGGCTTTGCTTGTCTCAGTTTCTTCTTGTAACATGTGTCACATTTTGTTAGGATCTTCCCTAATGACCTCATCCTCTCTTTCAAACAACATCATGCAATGCTGGGGTTGGTGCTGCAAGTGCATCTTAGGGAAGTATAGTTCAGTTCATTACAGGTGTTGTGATGTTTTGCATGAGAAACATCCCCACACCTTGTGTGTTTGAATACCTGGCCCCACTTGGTGCTGCTATGTTGAGGGAGTTGTAGAAACTTTGGGATGGGTGTTCCCAGCTGGCAAAAAAATGGGTTGGACATGAAGAAGCCATCTGTATTGAAAGTACATGAAACCAGAGATGAGTATCACAGGCAAAGGAGGGTCAAAGATGCTTGGGACATGGCTTCCTGATCCCCAAGACAGAGGAGCCTTAGACTTGGCTACCATGGCAGAGCCATCCCAGCTACTGTGACTTGTGGTGATATATTATATATTTAAT
This sequence comes from Sigmodon hispidus, assembly GCA_004025045.1. Lineage (NCBI taxonomy): Eukaryota > Metazoa > Chordata > Mammalia > Rodentia > Cricetidae > Sigmodon > Sigmodon hispidus. The sequence continues at coordinate 227,054 of PVIH01001437.1, forward strand.
AAAATTTGTCCGGCATATCATAGGGCAGAATCACTCACAGCCAAGCCATGAAAGTCAAGGAGTGGAAATCCAGCCTTTAATCCCATTACTCGGGAGACCAAGATTCATCTGGATCTCTGTGATTTCAAGACATAAAGGCCAGGCAATGGTGGCACAAGCCATTAGTCCCAGCATTTGGGAGGCAGAGGCAGGTGGATCTCTGTGAGTTCAAGGCCAGCCTGGTTTACAAGTTCCAGGACAGCCAGGAATGTAAACAGAAAACTCTGTCTCAGGAAAACAAACAAACAAACAAACAAAAAACATAAATAAATAAATTAATTAATTAATAAAACTGCAAAGACGGGAAGAGATGGCTCTGTCCTCTAATAGTCTAGACAAATTTTATTAAATGTACAATATATCACCACAATGTTTCCTCATCAAAATGGATTCCATTCTCTGAAAGCTGAGCCAAACAAACTTTCCATGGAGTTGCTCTACCAGGCATTTTGTTACAATCATCAGAAAATTAACTAATGCAGGCAACTGGCAAACTTTGTTCAGGAAATTACATTCATTGAAGACTCATCTTAGTTGTGAATCAGTCATATATATACTTTACAAAGAATGGATGGTAGCTTCACTCTGTGGAAACCCAGCAGGGCTGAAAGTCTCTTGGCTTTGGACATCTTGCAGGGTATTGGCACCTCTGCTCGTTGGTGACTTTTGACCCCACACCTCAAATGCATTCTATGTCTTTCCTTATCCTTGGTCTTGGGGCCAATCTAGATTCATCATCTAATTCTGGAGTAGTCCAAAGATAGGAGAGTGTAGTAAGAAGTTTCTGGCCTAGTCCTAAGGATCACACCCACTCACAGCCCTGTTTCAGCCTAGCCCCAGATAATCACACGAAGACTTATATTAATTCCATGCTGATTGACCTATGGCTCAGACATATTGCTAGCTAGCTCTTGCATCTTAATTGAACCTATTTTCATTAATCTGTCTATCTATGTGGCTTGGTACCTTTTCTCAGGGCAGCAAGGTTGTCTTCTTTCTTCTGCATCCGCTGATGTCTCTCCTCTGCTCTTCCTGTTTCCAGAGTTTTCTTAGTCTGGTAGCCCCACCCACGCTTCCATTTTGCCTTCTGGCCAATCATAGGAGGGACAGTGTATCAGAACATAATCCCACTACAGGAGAGGAGTCATGTGTTGATCCTGTAATACTTTGAAATTATAGCTAAAACTTGAGAGAAAAATATAAAAAATATAAAATAACTATAACATCAGAAGTTAAACAGGCTTAAGCTGGGAGTCTACAAAAAATATGTTGTTTAGTTAAGTACATGACATTGAGTAGGCTCTAACATTTCTCTAAACATCTCAGAGATTTTTAAAGAGGGAAAAATCTCTATCTCTAATAAAAGTGCCCAGTCTTTACATAAGTGGTAGATAAATTATGAAGAAGCTCTTCTGAAAATGTCCTAAGAGATTAGCTAAAGTAGAGCACAAACATATAAATAGTGAGTGACATGTGTGTCTACACATGCAAATGCCATGTGTGGTCATGCACAGATACATCTGTATGCACTTTTGTATTATGGGGTTTACTTTTGAAATATTAAATATACTGAAGACTGGAAAAACAACTAAGTATTTTACGCAGGGCCAACAGAGTAGGGTGAGTGATTTTGAATCCTAGGGTATTCTAAGAACACAAGCACACAAATGTTTATTCTTAATACAGTATCAAAGTTGACAGTTACTGACACTGTACACATTTTGCAACAGTGAAAATGGAAATATGTTAGAAAACCTAATTTGTCCCGTATGAACATGATAGCCAATTAGATACAAGAGATATTTAGATTAATACAATATAAAATATGGCCACTACTTACTTACTGATTGATTAATTTAGTATGTGGTACATGTGCAGGTATGCATGTCTTTGTGCATATGGGTGAAGGCCAAAGGAGGGCACTATCTAGTCTTCTCAGCCTCATTTCTTTGAGGCAGGATCTCTCTCTGAACCTACAGCTTGCTTTTCTTTTTCAGCTAGCCACACAGCCAGTAATTTCCCTTTATCATCTGTCTCAATAGTGCTGGAGTTACAGGCAAGTGAGTCCACACCATGAGTGCTGGGATCAGAACTCAGGTTCTGATGGTTGTACAGCAAGCTCTCTACCACTGAGCCATGTCCCCAGACTCACTTTCAATTTATAAAGGAAGTAAATCGGTGTGTACCTCAGTCCTTCTCACCTCATTTATGCATACAGACATACACTATTTCATGGTGTAGATGTCACTCTTTGACTCTGGCTAATCTTGGAAGATAGACAAATGGCTGCACATGCCCCCATGTCTGTCTTTCTTGGTCCTCAACATCCTGTGTAAGATATCGAGTGGACTGATGCAGAGTGTCTAGGGTGGCCCTGACCTTGTGGAAGAGAAGAGAAGCCCAGGTGACAAAGTATTCAAGCTATTGCTCCTTTTCTGAGCACAGGAAGTAGCTGAGACTCCAGACAGACTAGCAGCAGACGGGGAACTACTGGCTGCCCTCAGTCAACACCTTTCTGAATTTCTGGACCATGAAATTGTGAAATAGAATTAAATCATTATTACTTAAAGTCACTGAGTTTGGGACCAATTATTATGCAATAGGAGATAATTATAAACTATTCTTTAGGAAGAGATGGAGCATGGGTTTCTGTAATTTTTTTTTATGAATAGTAAGTTGGCTGTATCCTTAAGATTTAACCAGTGGCCACCCAACTCTAGTATCTTGAGCTGAGTGGAAAGGCAGATGCATACAGCTGGAGCAGCCGTAACCAGGTCCTGGTGGTTCACCCTCAGGGACACAACAGGAATGGACAGGCAGTCTTTACATGATTGCTGTCTTTTTTTTTCCTGTACAGTTTGGCCTGTGGTTAGATTAGGAGCCTTGGCAGCACACAGCCCCCTTGTCCGTGTTCAAGAAGAATAAACTTCATGGGAATAACTTGAGTTGTTGCTATAGACACAGACTGTTTTGAACCACAAATATGTCACACGAAGAAAAGTATGCTTCCAAGCTTGGAGGTGTGTCATGTACGCACTGAAATCACAGGCTAATTAGACAAGGAAAATCTGTAAATCAATTTTTACCAGTTCTTTGGAAACATACCTTTCGAAATTGGTGTAAACAGAATACAAATTCAATATAGATATTGCTTATGGCACAATTAAGCCAGTTTTGTTTGGATGCTAAATAATGCCATCGAGACAGGCGAAATGGAATTTATCAGTACCAAAGAGAGAATTCCTCAGGCAAGCCAGTAAGCAGTTTCCCAGAATGCCTAGCCTCCAGGGATAGCCCTCCTCAGAGAGCACCGCTGCTTCCCCCTTGTGGTGAAGGACTAACAGTCTCCTTGTGTCTATGCTGGTTTCCTTTTTATTTTATATTGTTTTTCAATAATTCAGCAATGGAGATGGAGCAGACTCAAGTCTCATACATAGTCTCTGGTGGAGGCAGTTTACTGAGGGCAGGTGGGCCCAGCATCAAACCACTCATTGTGGCAGGAGGCTGCACGGAGGAGAACAGTGCAGGCCATCGCAGGAACACCAGTAACTGATGTGAACTCCACTGGGAGATACGCCTACTCACCCTGATGAAAACAATGTTTTTCCTGCTACCTCCAGGTTCTAGACAACAGGTTTGCTGTCTTCCCATGATTCATTTTTGAGGATTTTTGATAGTGAAGCCTCAAGTGACTGAAGTCTAGGCATACCACCTAAGCTACCTTTTAGCCAATGCCTCTTTTCCTCAGGTATCACATTCTCTTACAGCCTTGTTCACAGTTGAATGTTGACTGTAGCACACTTCTCCTGTGACATAACCAACAGTGTCAGACGAGATCTGAGGCCTGGGAAAGTCCAGTTTGGAAAACCTTCGGGGTGCTAAGATGTGCACAGAGGTCTCTTCAGCTCTGTAGTCTATGGTCTCACTCAACCAAGTTGGTGAGCATTTAGCTGGGAGAGAGCAGAGGTGTGGGAGGGGTTTCTGGGAGTGTGAAGTCAGTGTAAGAACCAGAACAACTTGTTCCTGGTCTCTGCTCCATCCTGGGCTTACCTTAAGGATTTTTTTTTTTTTTTTTGAAATAAGAACCAGGAGTATATGGGTGGGATTTCTGCTAACATGGTTCTCTTCATTTTCCTTTGCAGAGAGTAGGAATCCCAACATGTGACCTCTTTGCCTGCTTCCCAGAACGCCACAAGGCCTTCCCCAGAAGCCATTATTTTACAACCAAAGAGAAGCAGGGTCTGCTCTCCTGAGAAAGCTCCACCTTGCTCTTTCCTGTGTGTTGACTGATAGCATCTGGGGCCTCAATAAAATCAAGAGTCCAAATGAGGCTAACAGTAATGAGTAAACCTGGCCTAGATGGGATGACTCATACCACAGAGACCTAGGATTTTGAACTTTCTCATGAGAAGTACTTAAATGGCACCTCTCTGAGAACCCTCATGTGGACCCTAGCCTTGCTAAACACAGAGAAGTGCACTAATGGGCATACGGAAAGCCAGACTCCCATGGCAGGACAATGGAAGAGGAGACAGTGCCTTCTGCAAGACAAGGTATCTTGGAGAAGGCAGCATTTCTATTGTGTCCCCACTATATCCTTGGAGAAAGTCATAGGACAGTCATAGGAGACTGTATGTAATTCTTGGATCACTGCAAGGGAGATCAGCACCCACTAGTGACAACATCAAGTTCTCTGACACTTGCTATGCTCTTTCTGAGGGACACTGAGATGGGTGGAATCCCAGAGGCCCAGTAGCAGGGGTATGTGCCATACTACCCGAATTTCAGAGGACTGTCACCATGATGACATCTTAAGGAAAATGGGCTAATTAGATGACTTAGTTTAATAATGTCATCTTCTGTATCGTCAGTACCACTGTGTCCACTGAGCTGCTGCTATCCATGTATAGGAAGGGAGCAGAGTCTGTGTAACTGATGGCTGAGGTACTGGGCCATGGCAGTGAAAACACTGAGCTATAGAGGGATACTGATGTCCCTGTCTCACCGTTGGCCCCTGCTTATACACTGTATTGATTTTGTGTTTTGTAAACTGTAAATCTGATCAGTTTTCTATACTAATAAAAACCTTGCACTACTTTTTCATCTTTTTCAGAGCAAGATGGAAAAACAAAAGGCAAATACTTATGGGCCTCTATGATCCTGTCAGAATTGTTGGGTCTCTCTCCTAATCCTGGTCCTGGCATCTTCCAAAACCCAGCACGTCAGTCCTGGTACTCACTCACAGACATGCCTGGATCACTCCAGCCGGAGATACTACAAATGAATAAGATGTTGAAGGCATAGGGCACAGGTCAAATAGAGATGTGTAGCAGCAGGGCATGGCCTGTTTCCACGTGGGAAATGGAAGGGTTCTTTACGAAGTTTCCTTAATAAGAGTTAAAAAAGATGGCATGTGAGAACTCCACAGTCATAAGCCAGTGGCCATACTTATCAGTCACCGAGGCCTCTGTCCTTCCTACATCCCATCACCACAGGGAAACCACTAGCCTAGTGATAACAAATCCCATATTTCAGAGCTCATATTGCCATTATTTTATGTTCTAAAAAACTTCATTTTGAAATGACCCAAACACTGTCATCATTACTAAAAAGTTTAATATAATTTCTTAACATTATAAAATGTGCAATATTCACACTCAGAAAAGCCGTTTCACCAAGTCATGGAAGCTGACACTTTGCCTCACATATATTAAGGTGTGGATGCTTAGCAGAATTCTAAAAAGAGGTAAGAAAGAATTGTGGAGTTGGCAGCACATGAGACAGTGTTCTCAACTGGTGGTTGAGATGGTTAGGGTTAGGTTATGATGGTTCTGGATATGATCCTGTGGAGAGATTGAAATAGAAACATTTAGACATTTTAGAGATTAGAGAGAGGAGGAAAGTGCAGAAGAGAAATCAACATGTTTATATAAAAATTGGATTACAGAAAATAGAATTTATAAGGACATTGCACTTCACTTTATATTCTATTATTATAGTGGTATGTATTCTGTATGCTGAACTATTTCTACATGGTTACATTGCAATTGCTCTCTACCTTTTCATGGACACACAAACTTGATGGAGTCACATAGAAGTATTTCTTTCTTGCAAAAGGATGGGTTCCACATCAGTTAGGAAAAGAGTTATCACTACTTCACTACAGTTGCCAAGGACAGTATAAGAAAAAGCGCCAGCAAAAAAGGTCACAAACACACTGGGAGACATGTCACCAGTAACCTCTACATACATATCAGAGGGCTGCACAGGACATAGTTAAGCATTCCACTTCTTCTGTCCCGGAAAGATGATGTTGTTAATGTGTTATAAGAAGTCAAAGCAGGGTGCTGTTAACAAAACCTTTGTCAGAAAAGTATCATTCATGATTGGACATTAAAGACAGGGAGGCCTCAAGAAAACTGCAAGCCAAGTCTGCCAGTGTGTGCTTCATTGCTTTGAATTGTAAAGTTGTTTTCTTTACAAGGATTCCATCCTCTTGTGTCTTTGAGGCAGGGAAGGTAGATGCATGAACTTTTGTTCCATTTGGATCCATAGCTGTGGTGCAGTGAGACAGAGGCCTGGGTGCTTTGACTTTCTCCCTTGGGCCTCTGCTTCTGTGGCAGGATGGGCCCAGGGCACTGAGAGGAAGGTCAGATAGGAGAATGAACACATATCAGGAGCCACCACCACAACATGACTCAGCAGTTTTCAACAACATGACTCGGCAGTTTTCAACAACATGACTTGGCAGTTTTCAACCTGGGGGCAGCTATGATGAGACAATGATACTGCACTTCTGAGAGCATTAATTACAATTATTAGCCAACTAGAACAAAGGGACATTTGGCATTTTCTTAGATGTTTTCCCAAAATATGTTGTAAAAATAGAAAGCAAGTACAAGGACACAATGTCTGACAAAAACAAATCAGGTTTATTATAAGAAATCCTGTTTGGCATTTAGCCTTCTTCCTGATGAATATGATCGTTTGGCTTATAACATCAGGTTCTGTTGTTCAGTGGTATTAAATATTCACACATCTAGTGAGGCAAGGAGCTTCAACCTGCCTTTAGTGCTGCAGCCTTAATGACAGCTGGATGTACCAGACACATGAGAATCACTCTGTCAGCACTTGTAAGTGACCCCACACTGAGCCTGATACTCAATGCTGAGCCTCACTCTGCTCACCTACCTTGGAGGGTCACTTAGCATCTTTAGGTTTTATGTATGAATATGCATATATACTTTATGTATCTGATGTGTTGAAGGTGAGTTAATTATGAAAAAAACTTTAAATTTAGCTGTTGTTTGCCTCTTTATACCTTTGTGAGCTATGGTAGTCATAAAAGGGCTTCAGGCTTTGCCTGTCTGCTATTCCCTGACTCTCAATCCTGTCTTCATGATGAGTAATTAATTGTACCTGAGCACAGCGTAACTCCAGACGTAGATGGGACCAAATACAAACAAATAGGCTTTTATACAGTAGATCCTGTGGCCTAGGCTGTCACCTTTACTGTCCTGAAATAAACCAATTGGGAATGGTTAATTCTCAGTGGCTCTGTGTATTCATAGCAGATTGCTAAGAGGAAGTTGAGGTAAATCAGGCTGCCATTTTGAAGATCAACAATAGAATCTACTGCTTGATGACATAGGTGAAATCAAACTCGAGAGTTAGGAGACCTATTTTTGGCAAACCTGTGTCACTATTTACCCAGAGATTCCAGGTAGAGTTCTGGGGCTTCCTGAGGTATAAGAGAAGGTCTTCGTATGAGTACTAGCCATTATAAACTGTTCTTCGTGGAAAAGCGGATGGGTGTTTATAGCCATTTTCTCCAAACTGAACTGTTCCCCCCCGGGAGGGAAAAAAAGGAGATTCATAAAACTCACAAGAAAATTGCAAGACTGAAGAAGATCCCCTCCCTGAGGAAGAGGAGACTGGAGGAGGAGGAGGAGGAGGAGGAGGAGGAAGGGCTGCTACTGAGTACCATAGTCTCCTCCACCATTTTCTGCAGCATACAGAGAAGTGGGCTGCCTTCATTGTGAAATTTTCTTACCTGTATGTCATTATATTTTTCATGTTCATATCTTGTTCAAAGCTCTTTCCTCACCCCACTTGCTGCCCCATCTTCTCCTCCAGTGATCCCATTTCTGCTTTTATGATGTGTGAATATACGAATGTATATATTTCATCATATATTTCATCTCTCTCGTTCCCCCCTGCAAACATTTTCCCTCCGTGTCAGAGACCCCTTTCTACTTTCATTTTCTACATATATACTCATATGAACATAGAAATATATTCAAATTCAGATTTCACTTATAAGAAAAAAACATGCAATATTTGTCTTTCCGAGCCTGGCATATTTTGCTAGATGTAATGATTTCCCATTTCATCCGTTTCCTTGCACATGTCTTTATTTCATTTTCTTTATGTTGAATAAAATTCCGTAGTTTCTGTGTGCGACAGTTTTCTTTTCCAACCATGCATGGAGGGACATTTCAGTGGGTTCCTTATCTTGGCTATCATGACTGAGACAGCAGAAACATGGATGGAGATGAGGGACATCCTGCAAGGGTCACACCCAGATCACTATTATGTCACAATCACACATTGTATACTAGTTGCTTTTCTTATAGCCATGACATGGATGGAGATGAGGGACATCCTGCAAGGGTCACACCCAGATCACTATTATGTCACAATCACACATTGTATACTAGTTGCTTTTCTTATAGCCATGA